>MQRK01223772.1:39731-55514 GCA_001938485.1 Girardia tigrina | reverse complement strand
CGTTGCCATGGTAACCGCGACCGTTGCCATGGTAACCGCGACCGTTGCCATGGCAACCACGGTAACTAGTTACGACCCCCCCCGGGGGGGTGGTGGAGAACATACATTTTTCCCCTACTGATTGAGAAAAAAATCAAACTGAAAAGTTAGAACAACAAGACGAACGGAAAATGCCGAAATCGTCCGTGAATCTCTCATAAAATTTCTTGCTGTCGACGCATCAAAACTCAAAGTGTCTTACGTCACTAGTGAATCTATTACCGAATCTGACGCTTTAAATCACAAATGAAACTGAAAAAAATGCACGTAATTCCCGAAGAATCGACAGAAACTTTAACTCAAAAAGTTACCTTAAGAAGCATGAAAATCGACCGTCTTCGGATCGATACCGCGATGAATCCCAAGACCGACCGAGAGCGAAACAGCGGCGGCGGCAAATTAAAGGTATCAATTTGTACCTCCCCGCGCCCTGAAGTTCACCCCCCCACAGCCGAGGAGCGTCGCGGCCATGTAATCACAGCGCCCGCTCTCGCACCATACTATGAGCGGGTATATTCATGCCCGAGGAAATTAATTTTATTAATCTTAACATTTTATATCAGCAGCATATCGAAGTGAAGAGTTTATATTTGATAAAAGAATATAGATGGTTCTACGTCGTTCTATCAATTGCCTCTAAGATTCCGAATGAAATAAAAAAATAGCAATGTTCTAACAACTTTTATTTTGAACAAAATTTATTACTAGTAAGAAAAATATTATTTATCATTTCTCAATGTAAACACTCTAAGATTCCGAATGAAATTCCGAACGGTTTCGCGACCGTTGCTAGGGAACCAAGGAACCAATCAGAAGCGTTGCCAAGGTGATCGCGACCGTTGCTAGGGGGCCCGGCGGCCAATCGGAAGCGTTGCCAAGGTGATCGCGACCGTTGCCATGGTAACCGCGACCGTTGCCATGGTAACCGCGACCGTTGCCATGGCAACCACGGTAACTAGTTACGACCCCCCCCGGGGGGGTGGTGGAGAACATACATTTTTCCCCTACTGATTGAGAAAAAAATCAAACTGAAAAGTTAGAACAACAAGACGAACGGAAAATGCCGAAATCGTCCGTGAATCTCTCATAAAATTTCTTGCTGTCGACGCATCAAAACTCAAAGTGTCTTACGTCACTAGTGAATCTATTACCGAATCTGACGCTTTAAATCACAAATGAAACTGAAAAAAATGCACGTAATTCCCGAAGAATCGACAGAAACTTTAACTCAAAAAGTTACCTTAAGAAGCATGAAAATCGACCGTCTTCGGATCGATACCGCGATGAATCCCAAGACCGACCGAGAGCGAAACAGCGGCGGCGGCAAATTAAAGGTATCAATTTGTACCTCCCCGCGCCCTGAAGTTCACCCCCCCACAGCCGAGGAGCGTCGCGGCCATGTAATCACAGCGCCCGCTCTCGCACCATACTATGAGCGGGTATATTCATGCCCGAGGAAATTAATTTTATTAATCTTAACATTTTATATCAGCAGCATATCGAAGTGAAGAGTTTATATTTGATAAAAGAATATAGATGGTTCTACGTCGTTCTATCAATTGCCTCTAAGATTCCGAATGAAATAAAAAAATAGCAATGTTCTAACAACTTTTATTTTGAACAAAATTTATTACTAGTAAGAAAAATATTATTTATCATTTCTCAATGTAAACACCTTGGTTAGCAACAATTGTATTCCATCTGTGCAAGAGATTATCAAAAGTAAAAATCTATTTATTCTGTGATCACGATCACACAAAAATAACTATAAGAAGTTTTTTGAGGCTTTTGATTCAACAGACGTTGCTGGAATCGATTTCATGACTGTAAGACTAGTGAACAGGCTCACGATTCATTAAATGCAGCCTCATAGGAAACAAACAAAGATTGGTATAAAAATCTTCCTATAGTCCTCCTCGGATTAAGAAACACTATCAAATCTGACAGAAGAGTATCACCTTCTCAGCTCACCTTTGGATACAATATGAGACTACTTAATGACCATCCAATTGCAACGGAAAAACAACTTGAAGAACCAGAAGGTATAAAAAGAAACATCAAATATTTCTTAAACTGCGGAGCTACAAGGAAAGCCTCCATCAAACCATTCATCGATCGGAGACTTGAGACGTTAACAAACGTTTGGCTCAGAAATGAATACACGATATGCCTTGAACCGTTATACGACGGATCGTACTCAATAATTAGCTGAAGTATACATTCTCAAGAACATGAAGATCAAAATTAATAATCAAACCAAGAGAGTTTCCGTAGACAGACTGAAGTCGCTGAGATATAGGGCCAAACTGAGCATGGAGATGTGTTAAACTAGTTTTATTGTTTTTTAAAAATCAAATAAAACGTGTTTTTTAAAAATAATAAAATCTTGTTTAAATAAACAAATTGTGATGTAAATAAAAATTTTGAATTTCGTTGATTAATTTTTCTTTTGTTGTTTTATGGAAACAAATATCCCAACAACAATAATTCACAGAATTGAACAAATTTCTTTTCAATTCACTTATTTTGCTAAAATTAATCTAATAAATTTTTCTTCGAATTCAATTTTTAAAATTTAATAAATTTTAAAACTTTAAATTAATAAAATAATTTTTAAATTAAAACTTAAAATTTTATAAAATTTTATTCTAAAAGTAATTAATTTATATTTACAATAGGCCTTTTATTTAACAAAATTATTTCTTAAAATATTATAAAGTTTAATCCGTTTATTATTTATTTTAAAATTTATTTAAAATTATTTCATAACATTTATTAAAATATATCTATTGTTATAAGTTATAAAAATAAATAGTTATTTAAAAATAAAAAAAAATTTTACAGTTATAACTTATAACTACGTATTTTAAGTATTTAATTTTTGATGGTTTTCTTTATTATATCATTTTTAATTTTAAAACTTTTGTATTTATTTACTTTTTTAAAAGGTATCAAATTAAAAAAAAATATAATAAACTATTTTGGCGAGATGCAAATTTAAATTAACTCCTAATAATGACTACAAGCGGTAATTGATTAAAAAAGTTCGACACAAATCTAAATTCTTCCAAATTTAATTAATTATAATTAAAATATATTATAGTCAGAGTCTCCAAAAGGGGGAATGAAAGAAATCAGGCCCATGAGAGCTTTCTTCTTGGAAAGGTTGGACAATTGGAAGAAAATGAAAGAATGCCACCGGTGATTTTCTGGCAACTGACAAGGTAGACAGTAGGGACCACGCTGATGTTCTATCTTCACAGCCCAATGTGATACAGCTACCGCGTCTTCATAAGATATTGTCCTCTAGTAGATCCCCGGTTCATGCCCTGTATCTTGAATAATCGTAACAGAAGATGTGTACACCGAAACGAGTAGACATGGCTTACCAGAAAAGATCCATTCAAACATACACCGAAAATCTTTTGAATGTCTTTGATTTGAATGATTTTTGAATTATTTTTTTCCCCAAGTCACTGATCGCTTTTTGAGAAAGGAACTTTTGATCTCTGATACTAATTCCAATTTAGGAAATATGGAACTATTTATTCTTTTGTTCAGTTATTATATTAAATATGTATTCTAATTTAATTTAATATATTTATTACATCCAATTTAATAAACAAATTTTAATAATGTATATTTTATTATAAAATATTTTTTAATACATAATTCAAATAAAATTTATTTTGTTTATTTTTATCCTTTAATCATAAAAATTTTTATCATCAATTAATTCTATAATAAATTAACCTCAAAGATTTAATGTTCAACATATAAATCCATTATTGATAAACAAAAAGAAGGCAGAACTCGAAAAAGAAACTATTTTCCGGACAAAAATATTTATATTACAAAACTTTATTTATATGTATATTTTTGGAAATTTCTATTAAAATAAAATTAATTGATAAAATATATTATTTATTGAGGTTTCAATAAATAAATAAATCATCTTGGAAATTCCAACAAAAATAAACAAACATAACTCAAAACAGATGAAATAATTATTTAAAGACATAATTAAATAATAAAAACGCATCTGAATATAAAAAAGTGGAAGGGGGTCGTTTTTTTACACAGGAATTTTCGTTAAACACACATCTGAAAAAAAGAGAACCCCGAGGACAGAAATAACGGAAATATTAATTACGGGAATAAATTTGACAGCATTTTTTCAATGACTCATGGGATAATAATTAAATTTCTCTAAAAAAAATAAAATGTCATTAGAAATTTGAAATTATTTGTTTTCTTTTTACTCGATATTTTTCTTTTAGTATTATTTTTACCGAGGAAAATAAAGGAAAATAATAAAAAAAGGACTTGAAAAACGATGGAAAATTATAATCATTAATCAAAAAAATTTAATGCCATTTTTGAAAATCTATTGTAATTAATTTAATTAATTAATTAAAATTAATTGTTACCCGCTATCGTCAGACTAAAGTAACATTAGTTTTAGCCGGAACAGGACATCTTGCTGTAGAAGACTCACTACACGATTTTGTTTTTTTTATCTTCAAATTATTTGAAGATTGTAGTAAAATTATAATTCTTTTTACAAGAAATATTTTTAGGATTGTAGAAAAAAATCCAGTAAATTTTAAAAATTAGAAATCTAATAAATTTTAAATTATTTGAAACCTTTCAAAAAATTTTAAAAAATTGAAAAATTAAGTCTAATAAATTAAAATTAATTGTTGAAGGGGATTTGGAGAGGGTGACAAGCGAACAATCGTTGAATACTTGCGCGGCCTTGGGGACCAAAACTTGTGGACCAATGATTTCCATTTAGGCTTTTGAGAAATAAATATATTGTTACTTGATTTTTTTACTTTAATTTTTTTAATTTTTTGAAACTTATTAGGTTTTTCATTTTTTTCTAAAATTTACTGGAATCTTTCAAAAGTTTTAAAATTGATTAGAATTTTAATTTTTTTAAATTTACTGGAAAATTTTTATTTTCTTTGAAATTTATTAGATTTTTTATTTATTTTTCTTTATTTTTCAAATTTATTTTACAAATTTTAAATTTTATTAAAAATATAAGTTATAAAAAATTAACACTAGGACTTAATTGTCTGACATTTAATTTTCTGAATCTAAAAATAATGACAAAAATTTTTATTTCTTAGACTTATTATTTGAAACTTAACGGATACGCAACAACTGGCCACAGAAGACTCACCGCACGAGAAAGACAATTAAGTCTAGAAAATTTTAGCAGCTTATATATGAAAGTGATGATTTGCAATTAATCATGTCATAAAGGCTCTATTTAAAAATGTTCATGTAGTGTGAGTTTCTCACACTTCTGAATTTTATTTTTCCGACCTGTGTAATATCCTTCATCTAATCTGTATCTTTTTACTGTTCTCTTCTCTCGTGAGATACAATCTTGTTTGTGTTGTGTGTAACTGCAAGAGTGTCGTATACTTTTTGTATTTTTTCTTATTTTTTTGTATTTATATTATGTTCTTTACAAGTGTGGTGTTCAAAAAAAAATCATTATAAATAAAAATTCAACAAATTAAATGACTAAACAAAAATTAATGTTTTTGTTTTACTAAACAAAGTGGCAAACAAATTCAAAAATTAAGAAATATGGAATCCACCACGACCAAAAGCAAAAGCACAGCCAGCAACTTCAGCAAACACTCAGTCGTCAAATCAAATATCCCCAAACAATACACGTGTTTTCAATTCAATGATCATGCCGATAGATGCCCCTATTTTGCCGATTCGGTTCGTATTCTCATGTCGTGTATCAATATATTTTACGCTCGTTCTATTTGTTTTTTCTTCCCTTTCCAACGACGGAGGTTGGTGGTGCAAACTGCACGCGCCAAAACAAGATAACAATAAATTTCCTCTATCAAAAGAAAATATTAAATCTGTCAAGAATCAAAAAAAGAAAATTTAGTATAGGTAAAGTAAATGAATTAAAAAAACAGCGCGTTATTTCCTTCCGCCTTATTTTTACCACCATATAAATTATAATTATTTGATCGTATTTCAATTTCCATTTTAAAACTAGAATTAAATAATCGATATAGAATTATTATATCATCGTCAAAAGAAAGTATTATTAAACCGTCTTACCTAATTATTCGAAACCGAAGTTCGTACGATATTTGACTGGCAATTCTATTTCACGAAATACGTTTGGTGACTATTTTAACTGTTTGTGTTATAATTTTTTATTTATTTCACTGAGTTTCAAATTTGTTAATCAATTTTCTTTCGGAACTCATTCGTTATAATATTAGGTTGGAGAAAAAGAAATCCATTATTTTGGCGTGAAATTCAAAACTTTATTTAATATGTTTTGGATTACTACAGTTTTTTGCTAAAGGTCCAAGACTTCTACTGGAGTCAAATATACATCGTTTTGTTGTATAATTAGTTACCATTTTGAAGGTAGCTTTATAATGCCTCTCTCGTAGAAGTCTTGGTCCTTTGGCAAAAAACTGTAGTAATCGATTTTCACAATCTTCTATTGATCCCAATTTCTTATCACTCAGGAAATTTTGCAATGCTAGAAAAAGTTGGAAATCGCTTGGTGCCAGGTTCGAACTATATGGTGGATGCATTAAAACTTCCCAACCAAGCTCCCTGAGTTTCTGGCGAGTCACTACAGACGTATGTGGTCTGGCGTTGTCGTGATGGAACACAACACCTCTTCTGTTGGCCAATTCTGGATGTTTCTCATCAATTGCTATCTTCAAATGGTCCAGTTGTTGACAGTACAGATCTGAATTTAGTGTTTGGCCATACGGAAGCAACTCATAATAAATGATTCCTTTCAGTCCCACCAAATACACAGTAGGACCTTCCTCGCCATTAGTCCTGGTTTAGCGACCGTTTGAGGTGCTTCACCGTGCTTTGACCACGATCGTTTTCGTACAATATTGTCGTATGTAACCCATTTCTCATCCCCAGTAACCATCCGTTTAAGAAATGGGTCGATTTCATTTCGTTTAGCAAAGGCTTCGCAGATGGAAATTCGATCCATCATGTTTTTTTGGTTTTAATTGGTGTGGAACCAAAACATCAAGTTTCTTTTTGAATCCTGCTTTACCCAAATGGTTTAAAACCGTTTTGTGGTCGATCTTCAGCTCCTGTGCGATGCTGCGACTACAAACATGCCAGTCAACTTCGATCATTGCCGAGATTTTATCAACATTTTCAACGATAGGCCTGCATATGTGCATCTTTAACATCAAAAATGCATACACGGAATCGACGAAACCAAAATTGCGTGTAATTAGCCGTTACAGTATTGGCACCGTAAACACCATTCACAATAACAGCCGCCTGGCTTGCATTTTCGCCTTTATCGAATAAAAACTGTAAAATGTACCAAATTTTTTCTTTGTTGACTTCAATTTTTAACACCCTGTAACTCAGAACTGTATAAAAAAGAGCAAAAATTTTTTGTGAAATAACTATGAAATGTTACCTTGACAAAGAGCATAAATTTGAAATTGTTTGATCGATAAATAATGCATTAAAATAATGGATTACTTTTTCCCCAACCTAATATATTCAATTTTGGCTGATTTTCACGTCATTATTTTATTTAAATAAAATTAAACTGAGGTTTATAGAACATAATTTTAGGTTACGTTTACATTTTAATATACAAATTGTGAAGCTTAAATATTAATATAGTTAATATTAATATTGTTACTCTCTCCCAATAATTTTTAAATCGATGACACAGAATTCGAAAATCCTTTTCTTCTATTTCCTTTTTAAATTTTAATTTATGTTCAGCAATATTGCTCCAATAATCCACTATGATCTTTAATCCATTGGTAGAGATTGTTCAAGCTTCACACTCAACATCTCTTTTTGAGCCGTTATGACATGATTAATTACACAATTATCATTTTCATTTATGTTAAACTAATATTATGGCGGATAATCCGCCGTAATGTATTACAATAGATTTTAAAAAATAACGTTCAATTTTTTGTTTGAATTAGTTGTTATTATTTATTTTAGTTCACTATTGTCTCTTTTTCAACATCTAAATAGTTCTTTTTGATTGTTTTGTTTGTCCGAAAATCTTTTTTAATAATCTTTTTTTATGTAATTGTTCAGTGACTCAGACGAAATCGGATTTCTTATCGGTTCTCTTTCGGTAAACCTCCAAAATAGTTTCATTATATGATTTATAATTAGTCAAACAACGATAATAATTTCGTTTGTTTAATGATTCATGTTTTTATATCCTGTTTTTTGGGGTCAACCTTTACTAATAGTATTAATAATAATAATCATTAATTTTCGTTTCGTAAAATGTTGGACTTATAATATTAGATAAGATTAAAAAAAACAATATCAAGGAACAATAAATTCATATAAAAGCTGATGATCAATTAAATTTAATTATTTTTTTTGATTCAACAGAAAATTAATAAAAAAGAAGAAATATATAAAAAAATTAAATTCTAATATACTATGGTTGTTGCAAAAATTCTTGGCTTTTATTAAGCGAATTAATTGAGAAATATTAGAAAAAAGGACAAACTTTTAATCATCAAAATAATCTCCGTGTGGATAAATCCCCTTATACCAATCCCCTAGAACATTTTGGATGCCATACCTGAAACATTTTTCTGGGTTGTATGAAATCAATGAATTTATCACATCAACTTCGTTTTAACAGCTCTGTCCGGCCAAAGTGTACTGCAGAGCACTTAAAAGATGAAAATCTGATGGTGCCACATATATATATAAAAAATTTTTGTTGCTGCAGCAACAAAGGGACGACCATTTTAATAGAGGAGTATGATCTTCATGGCACTAAAACCAACTTGAGGCTACAATTCTTGTTTTCCCGGGCTTGAACACATCAGTTAAGCACTCCCTTTGCATCCCATCATAACAGCATCTTCTTCCTAGGAGTATTTAGCTTGGAAGGAGTGTTTTTTTCTTGCCAGAGTCTACCCATGATCTTTTGCACTTTGGATTCTCCTTATGTACACGTTTCTTGTCACCAGTAACAATTCTCAAAAGAAGCGATTTTCACTGATGACGTGCATAATTATAGATGCATAACTCAATCTTTGTGCAATATTTTTTAGAGATACCTGATGTGGAACTCATCTCATATCCTTTGGACAAGGGATTAGTTCTCTCAAAGATCTATAACCAGTTTACATGTGATCTTGGTAGTGTTTGAGAATATAAAAGGTAAAAAAATGTTTTAAAATTTGAGAAAATTGATCGATTAGTTAATCTAGTTTTTTGTTGTAAATGTAAATTATAAAATTCAGAAAAATGAAAGTTAATTAAATTAAAAAAACTTTTGAATTTAGAAATTTTATGTTTTTGGTTAATTTAGTTTTTTTTGTAATTATAAAAATGTAAAAAAATTATTATTATGATGGTTAAGATTATTAAATTATGCCAAGAAAAATGTAAATTTTATGGATGTTTTAATTAATCAGTTGGTATAGAGATTTCAGAACTAATAAAAATTTATTGAGATATCGATTTCTTTCATATATTCATTAACTGAAATTGAAATGTCTAATTTAAAAGAACAGATATCTTTGCCATTTGACTATTATTAGAGGTTCTTGGAAACTCGTCAGAAGTATTAATATCAGACATTAAAACTTTTATTATACCACAAAAAAATGTTTAAATCTAATATTTAAACAATTTTTTTTGAGAAACTATTTATTTCATAAATCTTAAACCGATATAGATAAAAATACATATAAATATTCATATTTGCTTTTTTTTATTACTTCTATAATTACGATAACACTTTAAAATATTTAATCGTTTCATTTAATTTTATTACTTTTTTAAAATCGTTTCACATAAAAATTATACACTTTTTTTACTTTTTATATTATATTAAAACTCTCAAAAAATTTTATTAGCAATTTAATTTATCTTAATTTTAGTAATTTTATTTTTTCGAATGTTACATATTTAATTATATAAAAAATTTTAATTTGTACATATTTAATATAACTTTCTTTTTTCGAATGTTACATATAAAAATATAAAAATGTATATAAAAATTTTAATTTGTACATATTTAATATAACTCTCTTTCAAAAATTTTCCTAACATTTTTAATTCCTAACAACTATATTTTTAATGTGCATTATTTTATGAAGATATTCGAAGATAATCATGTAAGAATTCCCGATCAGAGATTGCGTATCAAAGAAATTGACGAAATTTCAGTACCTATTAAAAATTGTGAAGACATTCATGATCAATGGAATGAATTAATGAGATAATTCCAAAATTGTGGAAAATCATCAACTGACAGATATTTATTTCTTGGGGATTATGTTGACTGCGGTTCTTGTTCATTGGAAACAATATGTGTGTTGTTTGCTTACAAAATTAAATATCTATATAGAATATATTTATCACGCAGAAATCACGAATCTAAAACGAGAACGAGATGCGAGTTGTTGAACTCTGGGCATGGCTGCCGTGCTCAAATTGCCTCTCTGCGAATCAGGCAGTATGACTCGTAATTCGGTATCATCCATTTCTTTTGGTCTGCTATGTTTTTGTTTATTTTCGAGCACAAATTCAAAATTTCTGAACTAATAGAACGATTGATTAACCATTGAATAGGCCAAAGCACCATTATGTCTATTAACAACATATCTATTAACAATATCACAATTTGAATGCAAACTTTTATTTACAACACAAACAGATTCTTCACAACAATTTTCAGAGGTCATCTTTCTTTGATTAATATAGTTTTTGATTAAATATTCAAATATAAAAAAAACAATGAATGAGAACTTTTAATATGACATTTTAATAATCTCATAATTTTATTGGATAAAAAGACATTATGTAATTTTTTAAATAAACATTAATTTTTAAAATATATTAAATTTACTAAGTTAAAATCGTTTACTGAAAATATTATTAAAATTCATAATTATCAAACTTTAATTAATTAGTACTTAAAATTAATATCATTAGATTCAAATAATTAATCAATAACATATCAATCCCATCTGAGTAGGAGAGTCACAAATCTAAACAGCATACAAACAACAAACTTACATTATTCCAAATTATCCGTCACAATGTCAATAATGAAGCCTTTGTTTCTGTAGCGTTTTTCTAAGTTTAAGCACGAGAAGCATGCAAATAGACATGTACCTTGTTGGCCTGCATTATTAAGTGTATTTGGGAAAAGAAATGAACAAAGAAAAGGTTTTATTGAAAATATCGATCGAAATATATCTCAACATATTATTATTAAGTGAGGGCCAAAAACTTGTGCATCAACCGTATAATATAGCTTGAAAATACTATTTATTAAGAAATCATTATATAAAATCAATTTTATTTATTATGAGTACCGAATAAATATTGTTTTTATTAAAAGAAAGCAAAAATACAAATTTCTATAAATTATTTATAATTTTATAATTAATAAATATTTTTGCAACATTTGTATAAATTATTATTATTATTAAAAACTATTTCTTTTAAATATTTAAAATTAAAAAAAAACATTATTAAAAAATTACTATTTCAAAAATAAAAATATGGAAAAATAATTACAAATGTAATTAAAATTTAATTGTTTTTTTCAGCTTTGATTTTATTAAAAAATAAAAATTATTTTTAGATATTTTTTTATTAAAAACAGCAAAAAATATACAAATAAATTTATTTTTCTTTAAATGCATATTTTATTTCAAACATTAAATTCGATGACACTTCAAAAAAAACAAAAAAATATAATAATAAATAAATATTTTATTTATTGATAATTTTTATAAATATAAAAATAATTTCTTATAATAAAAAATTTTTATTTTTAAAATTAATATTATTAATATTAAAAGATAATTAGCATTGGAATTGATATTCTATAAAAAAGCATCGCAGACATGTTAATTAACTAAGACATTCCAATTAGAAGAATAATTATTCAAAGAATAAATCAATAAAAAATATTTATTTATGCTTATAAAATCATGAAAAAACGAATAAAAAATTTCATTTTTTTGGGTAAAGTATTTAAAAAATTTTAAACAATTAAAAAAATAATCGATCCGTTAAAAGTTCATTCTATTTTCTTTGTATATTTTTTCTTTCAAAAAAAATAAATAATATTAGTATTAATTTTAACTTATATTATAAAAATTAAAAGATTTGATTTAAAATTTCAAATTAATTGATTTGTAAACATTATACATAGGTTCAGTTAATGTCAGTTAGAAGAAGTAAATTAAAAATTAATCTTGCTAAATAATTTATTTAGAAAATTCAAAAATAATATTATATTTTCAAACATAAATTTAAAATTACAATAAACTAAAGTATTTCTAATTGGAATTTATTAGAAAAAATAACAATGAAAAAAAATAATTTAAAACTGCTACAAAATGAATAATTCAAAAACCCGAAAAGTTAAATAAATGTTTGATTGAATTCCACGTAAAAAATAAAAAAAAATAATTTAAAATAATATAATTATAATAATTGCATAAAATTTTAAAATGAAAAAAAATGTTTAATTAACTAAATGAAATTGGCGAAATGAATATCGTTTTTTTAAAATAAGAGATATAAAAATACCAATGTTATTTTTCATAGGAAAGGGTATAAAGTTTGTTTAAATTTATTTGTGATATCATTAATAAAAAATTATGAACATGATTTCAATTTCTAATATCGAAATCGATAAAAAAATAGCTAACATCATTTTTTCCCTTAAATTTACACAGGGCCACTCGTTTAAGTGGAGGTAAAGATACATGTGAGGAATATTTGGTGTGTGGATGTTTTTGTGTAGTGTTTGCATGTCTAAATGTTGTGTGTTGATTTTAGATTGTGTCTCTCATAATCAGATGGATGATTAATATTTGAATTCATATAATCTAAAACTAATTTATTTGAATAAATTTTAGATTTAATATTCAAATAAATATAAAAATTTAGATTTAATATTCAAATTTTTAATTTTTATTATTGTAAATTTTAAATAATTTTATTGCTTTTTTTGTAAATATTTGAATAATTAAAATCAAATTAATGTTTAAAAATGATTATAAAAAGTAATTTTATTTTAACCAATAAAATTAAAATTAAATATTTTAAATAAAATAATTTTTTTCAAGTTAGTTCAGATTGGGAGAAGAAGTATTAAACATTGAGTGATGAATTTAAGTGAGAGCAAATCTATTGATCGTCATAGAGATGATCGAAATTGTGAATGTAAACAATGTTCTGACAAATGTGTGAGTTCACTTAACAATACCAATACCGAAAATCTGTAAAACTACTTAGAAAATCTATTTATTGTATGGATTTCATTGTTCTCTCATCAACTACGAAAGACAGATTACTGTTTCAGTCATCCAACCTCACATATTGACGAATTACTATTATGGACACCTGATCCTGTATTTTATCAATAGGTTATCTATTGTTTCTTTATCTTTTTAAAGAGTTAGTTATAATTGAAAGAATTTTAACAACTTAGGCTGTCCCAAAAGTCCTCAGGTGGCCTTTAAAAAAACACTAATATTTTACCAAATTTAACCAAATTTGGACTGAATATTATTCAGACTGTCATAAATACTGTGTTAAAATTTCAAAGCATAAAATTTGAAACTTACCAAAAAAATAGTATTATTAACCAACTAAAAAAATAGATGCAGCAAATTTAAAATTTTATTCACCATTGTTGTCACTAACCAACTGACAATAGTTAAAAAGTTTATCTAGTTGATTTTTTAATGTTTCTGTTGATAAAGAATTAAAAAAGAATTTACAAGCTTCTTCAATTTCTTCATGTGATTTGAAAACATGATTTTTAAAACTTTTCTTCATTTTTGAAAACAAGATTCTGTCACACAGATTAAAATCTGGACTATAGGGCGATTGATAATTTTTTTCTATTTTTCTTCTTTCAAAAAAAGAGTTGTTTCTTTGCTAGAATGAGGTCTTGCATTATCATGCCACCACTTAAGTTCCTTTAGCTTGATGCTGTTAGATCTAAGTTTCCGCCATTTTTCACCGGTGTCATGAACAAAGTTCACGTACGCCTCGGAATCAATCTTGGTACCATATGGCAGTGCTTTTACATTAAAACATTTGTTGTAGGTAAAGGTTACGAAAACAAGAGATTTTTATCAGTCATTTTTTTAAATCATTTTTATCAATCACTTTTAGTGGAACAGCATTAGAAGGAATCCAAACTTTGTGATCTTCTTTCTTTCCTCTACCTTGGAAAGAGATCCATGTCTCATTCTCGATCGCTATGTTGGAATATGCTTCATCACCCATCTGTGAAATTACATGGCGTATATGCTTTGAAGTATTTTCTATTTTATTGACAGCTCTCCTGAATTTCCACAATTTTATAATTTCTTATACATATGGTAATGAACACTTCCACGTCGTCATTTGTTGAAATCGATCCGGTAGAAATCCAATTCGATCCTATCTTGATATTAAGTGGTTACATGTTCTCATGATTCTGTATTGAAGAACTTGAATTTTTTTTTAAAAATTTAAATGAATCTTTTTTATTTTTTTAAACTAATTGTATTTATCAAAACTTTTAATTTCATTTTTAATACCTAAAACTAATGATTGATTTTGCCTTCTTTTAGAAGATAATAAATTTTCAGCTTACAAAACCTTGGCAAGAAATAAACATAAAACAAATAATTCAGTCTGACCAGAAACTAGTGTTTTTACACAAGAAATCGAACCCTTAATTAATTAAATCCAGACTTTAATTATATATTGGAAAAACATTAGAAGAAAAAAAGAAAGTATTTTTAATTTAATTCAAATGAGTATGAGTTAAGGCTAGGGTTTAGAACAGGATGAAGGTTCAGGCTATGGTTAAGATCAGAGCAATAGCTTGGTTCAGTTATATGTATTATTTTATAATTATAGTGTGTGTTAATGTATTTTATTTATCAAGTATTTATTTATTGTATTTTGTTATTTTTTATACAGTGCGTTCAGAAAGTCACTGTGCACCTTTCATTGTCTGGCTTATTTTTAGATAATCAGCGTTGTAGCAGACTTTTTAAATGCAAATTTCTATAAAATCGAACTATGAAATAGATTCGTGAACAAAACACATACCTGCACACTTTGACCTTGACACTGAGCGTTTTAAATTTTTTAAAAAAAATATCATTTTGATATTCAATCTAATCATTGACGAAAGTCAATTTATTGCGAAGTTAATTCCAATTTAAAATGGTTTTGTCAACGGAGGAGAGACTATTTTTGATTGAACATGTCTTTCGTGCGAATGATGAATACACAGAAGCAGTTAAGGAAAAATTTGCTGAAAAGTTTCCCGCAACAGCAATACCTCATCGAAATGCAGTTTGAGTGTTAGTGAACATGTTCAGAGAAACTGGATCCGTTCATGATGCCTCCCGCTCAGGTCGACCAACGATTTTAACGGAGCAAAAAGTCAATGTTATTTCGAAAGCCATGAGCCAGAGTCCAACAAACTCAATGCGAAAAATTATCTCAAGAAGTAAGTGTATCCGTTGGAACTGCACATGTCGCCGTGAGGAAAACTTTAAGGTTATATCCATATCGTGTTATTTGTCAACATGAGTTGAAAACACAGACTTTGAAAAGCGACTCCAGTTTTGTCATTGGTTCAAGGAAAATCTGAATGAGGATGACATGCTCGACAAGACTTTTTTTCCGATGAAGCGTGGTTTCATTTGTCTGGAT
>MQRK01223772.1:17552-39613 GCA_001938485.1 Girardia tigrina | reverse complement strand
CCATCTTTTTTACTGAAACCATAACATCAGAAAGGTACTGCAAGGAAATCCTTTCTGCTTTCATCGGCCAGTTAACTGAAGAAGAACGATCGACTGGCTATTTTCAGCAGGATGGTGCAACAGCACATACCGCAAACATTTCGCTTCGTTTTTTGAATGAGATCTTCCCGAAGAGAATCATTTCCAAAGGAATTTGGCTGCCAAGATCCCCAGATCTAAGTGTTTTGGACTTGTGGGGAGCGATAAAGCAAAAGGTTTACCGAAACAAACCACAAACTTTGCAAGACCTACGTGATAACATCCTACACCAAATTGAAGCCATCACCCAAGAGGAAATTCACCGAGTGTTCGAAAACTTGAAACGTCGAATTAACGTTTGTATTCACGAACTTGGTGGGCATTTCTAGCAGTTGTTGTGACTCTTTTCTTGTTATTTTTAATAAATTAAGAGACGGTCATTGTTCTTCACATAAAATTGACTACTCAAAATATTTTGTTATAGATTTTTAGAACACAAGATATCGTTCTTGTTTTGAAATTGCAGGTGCACAGTTACCTTTTGAAAGCACTGTATAAAGTTATTTTTCCCAACCAAAGAAAAAATTAAGCTTGTCTAATGAAAGAAAAAAAGAAGAAAATAAAAATATAAAAAATATAAAATTTTACAATAATTGATGAAATTTTCTATTCATATAAAATTTATTCACGAAATTTACTCACAATTTATTCACGAAATCACTCTATTCAGATATTCATTCTAAAAAAACCTTTTACAAAAGAACACTAACAAAAATTTATTCTTTTCTGTTTTCTCAAACGATCGCTTCAATTACACTCTACGAAATAATAATTAAACTAGTTTTCAATTCGAACAAAATAACTTTATTTTTGCGTGATTATTTATTGATAAACTGATTTATTCTTCGTATGATCAATCGATTTCTTTTTAAGTTGTGAGATGTATTTGTAACGTCAATATCTGAAGTCATTTTAACACAATTTATATTTTATTAATAACAATTATTAAAACACAATTTTCTATTATTCCTAAATTTGTAATCAAACCGCCGATCTATTTTCCAATAATTTTAAATCTATTTTAAATCAAATCAAAATAATATTTAATTTTTAATTTATTTGTAAAATATTTAAGAAAACTATTAATTTACGTATATTTAATATTCAATATTTTAATGTTTTAAAGATTTAATTTTTTAATCATATCCCTTGTTGATTTCAAAATTTGAAAAATAAATTTTCAGATTTTAATAAAATTTATTTACTATAATTCAAATAAATTATTATTTTTAAAATACTATTTTATCAGTGTGGAGTGAGATGATAATAGAAAATAATAATCTTGTTAATTCGATTTTTATATTTTGTTTGAATATTCCGTTTATTACAAAAAACGCATTTTTTTCTATTTAATACAATTTAGGAACTTGTTATTCATTGTCATTCTCTACAACAATCTGTTATCTATTTTTAATCCATTTATTTTTTTACTAAACTAATATTATAAATCGAATTAATTTATAAAGAATATTTTTAAGTTAAAATATTTAATTATTTTTCTACTTAACCTGTTTTATGGTTATAAGGTACCACTGCTTGCTTATTAAATTTTTTTTTGACCCTGAAATTTTATGTTTTCTCTTCTTAGTGCCATCTTATTATATGTTTTTATACTTTTTTAAATTTTTTAATAAATTTTTTTAATAATGTTTTTTTATGCTTTTTTAAAAATTTCTTCTCTTCTGTGGTTTGAAAAAGTATGGTTGAGAAGAAGAATGGCAATTTTTAATCCAAAATCACTTCTTATGCTAGATTCTGCTCCTGGACATCGAACTTGTGAAGTCAAATCGAAATTTGTTACAAATGGAACCTTAATGGCCATGATTCCAGGTGGATTAACGAAAAAATTACAACTTTTTGATATCAGTGTCAACAAATCATTTAAAGCTCATTTACGTCGTCATTGAGAAAATTGGATGATTAATGGTTATAAGCAATATAAGAAATCAATAAATTTGAAGAGAGCTTCATGCGAAGAGATTTGTCAATGGATATCAGAGTCGTGGGATTCAGTTCCAGTTTCTACCATCAAAATGGCTTCAAAAAGACCACAATCAATGTTTATCCGAATGAAGATGTAGTTATTGAGGAAAGCGATGAAGAATCTGAAGAATCTAAAGATGAGGTAGATGAAGATCAAGGTATTCGTGAGCAGCTCATTGATATTTTGTTGGATGAAAATAATTTTGGTAGCGAAGATGAAGATTATGATGATTAAAAAATATAATTGAAAAAGATGGAAATATTTTTTTTAATTTTTGTTTCGTTTTACTAAGGTGCCACTTTTAACTAAGGTTCCACTGTTTACTAAGGTACTTTCGGGATAAAATTTTGTCTTTTAAAATCTACTAAGGTGCCATCATATAACCATAAAACAGGGTAATTTTTAAAATTTTCAATTTGATATCAGTTCAAAAAAATTTTTAAAACCATTTAAATTTTGATCAGAGAACTAATTTAAATAGCTCCTCACAAAACCTCTTTCCGTTGAAGTTATATTTTAATTTTAGTTTTGTAATTGTTCATAGTTTATATTTTATTTATTTAAATATTTAAAAAAATAGAAAATGAAGCAATTTTAGATTATTGTTTGGTTTATCTGACAATTCTGTCTTGTCTACGATCAGTGCAAGGGTTTGGGTTAAGGTTATTACGAACATCGAAATAATAAATTCTGAAACACGCATATTGTTACTTTCTTTAAATGGGGAAAAATAAAATATACATTGGCATAAATATAAAAATAAAACTCAAAATAAAGAACAATTGTAAACAATTTTTAAAATTTTAAACGATTAAAATAAGATTAAAATTGCTTAAATAATAAAATAATCAAAACCAAATTTATTATAAAATATTCTTTAAGCAAATATTCGTCATTGGGATACGTCTCCCCGTAAGATTGAAAATACCATAAACAACTGTGGAAAGTCAATATTTTCTTTACAAATTAGTTACAATCTGTTGTGAAATTTGTGAGATATTTTAATGGGTCTCGTGAAAGAATAAATAAATTGAGGTCTAAAATAATGATACAAAACTACCGATTGAATGTCACTGCAAAATTATTATATTGTAAGATGAAGCTGGACACAGATTAAATGTCATTGTTACCAATAATAATAATTTGCATTGGAAATATAATGTTGAGGATATAGTTAGTATTTATACTGTTGCTACATTGACTTAATACAGTAAATCTATTTATTAGCGAGAATAAAAATAATTTGTCTGGGGGGTCGATAAATTGTCAGATAAATGTCGTTAGTGTTAAGGAAAAATAATTCACTGGTTATTGTAGGTTGATTCACTAGCAGTAAACTTATACCTTCTATATATACCATTTTTTTCAAATTGGACAAAATTTTTTAATATACTTTTTTTAAAGAAAGAAAATTGCAATTAATAATTTATTTATGAACGTGAGGTGTTCCAGCTGCCGAATTTGTATTATTTCTGGCCATATTTCTAAAGTATCCCTCACAGTCACTTTCTGTTATTTGACTAACTTCATTCATAATCATTTCAGGCAAATTAATGTTAATATTAATAGCCAATTTAACTCGAATACCAGATTTTATTTTTGAAAATGTATTTTCAATCGGATTCAACATTATGAATAAGGAGAAAGAAAATGGAATGAGAAATGATGTTTTTCAGTTTTACTTTGCAATTTTTGCTGGGAATGAACTCTTGCACTGTCCAATATAAAAATGCATTATGTATTTTCTCAACATTTAAAACATGATTGCAGAGCTCTTCTAAATACTCTTCAAAAACATTAGAATTTACTGTAGTATTGATAATTACTATATAATTACTCATTTTCTTCATTGGCATAGCGGCAATCAAAGACATTGATCTACCTTGAGTTGTACGCACCAAGGAATTAACTCTAGTTCCTTTTTTATATAATAAATCTTAGAAAGCCAGATTCAAAGTAGTTATTAAACAGCAAAACTTATTCTCTTCTAAGATCAATGTTTTTGGCAGCATTTACCCTATCAAGTTCTTTGTGTCTGAGCTTCCTTGTAATCCAAATATCACCAATTCCTTTGTTGATTGTAGATAAAGAAATTTTTGTATTAAATGATTGAGTGATTTTTAATTGTAGCTCTTTTAAAGTCGTTAAATTATTTTCCGATAATAATTCTTCGATTTTCAAGAAAATCTCAAGATTCATATCAACTCTACGTACACATCCAGCATTTTTTAATACTCTATTTTCGGATCATTTCTACCTTATGATATTCCGAGCAATCCTTGCATTTATCTCCAAAATTTAATGCTTCTTTAATCGAATGCCCAAGATCTTCAACTAGCCTGATAATACTAAGTATTTTCTCATTAGACACGCTGCCGTATTTAATTGGTCGGTTATTTTGAGTTTGTTTTGATAGTTTATCTACCATAGATTTAAAATAATAAAGATTTTTATTTATTATTTATGGAAAAATGTCCAATTTGAAAAGAAAATGGTAAAACCTAGATTGGAAGGTGTAAAAATCACTTTATCAATAGAATGAAGAAAATTAAAAAAAATAAGTATCAATAAACTGATCTTTAGAGTATGTTAAGTATTCAACCAAAAATAACGAGTGTTAAAGTGAAAAAAGATGCATTAGTAACACAAACCACTACCTTTCGACTATTAACACAATATCACAACTAACTACTCTAATAAAATAAAGATAAAAATATAGATATATAACCTCTCGGTGAAAATCACGAGATCTGAAAATCTCGGAGTAGATCACAATACCACCAAAATTTCACGTAATAGGTAATTAATCATCCAGGCCGGGGAAATGGCAAGAAAATAAATAATCAGTTAACACAATATGATAAATTGTCGTATAGTCCACGAATATGATGTTGTATAACGTTCACTGGTAGTTCAAGAATAAAATTTGGATCAAACTTTGTAGCTATGAGTCGTTTCTTTTCTTTTTGTTCATTCCTTCTGATTTAATGAGATAAATAACAGCGTAATAATAATAACCGTACGCGTAATAATAATTGTAGTTTAATTTTTTAATCAATTTATTGACTGCATATTTGAATTTGGAATTGCCTATAGCAATTCCGAATTCAAATATTATAATTCGAGCGTCTGCGGTATGATGACGATGCCAAATGATGTTTGAGGTTTCCAAAACAATACGCCGGGAAACAGAGAATAATAAAAAAGAAAGAAATAACTACATAAATAAAATAAATAAATAAAATAAATCTTCAACGAAATACTTTCTCTAAGAGTCATCAATAAATAATTAAACAAATAAAATAAATCTTGTAAATCCTCTATGAAAACAGGTTACCAAAATAAAAAATGAAGATAAGAAAAGGTAGAGAAATCACATAACTAAAAGTATCAGAGAGCCATTCGAAACGCCATTACATACATACAAAATATATACAACACAAGTACACTCGCGTCAACAGAAGGAGGTCACACAAGGAAAAGATAAACTGTCAACAATGAAATTTTGACTTAATATAAAATGTAAAAAAAATAACGTAAAGGGAAAATATAATTAAAAAAAATTGTTCGACGTAAATATGGATATTTACGGAAGGATTAAGAGTCTTTCTATATATTCATTAAATAGTATCATTCCCGTTTTTTAAGGGCTTATTTCAGATCTTTCAAGTGCGTTGAATGTTTCTTAAAATTGATTTGTGAAGGGATGTTCTTGGCAATAATAAAAGTAATGGTTTTCGGATAAGTTTGGATATACCAAAAACTTGCAGGATTTCACAACATCTTTTTGTGATTACCAAGAATAATAAAAGATTCAAACGAACTAAATATGACATGTAAAAAAAATTAAAAAATAATTTTGTTAAATTAAATTGTTAATTAAAATCTTTTATTAGTAATAATCTTTTTTGTCATGATTTTTAAAAATTTTAATTAAATTTACCAAAAATGTTTTATTAGACATTATTATCATTAACATTTAAAAAACAAAGTTTATTTTCTGTGGGTTTATAATTTGAAAATTTTAATTTAAATATAATTTTAAATTAAGTATTAATTAGCGATTTTTCGTTATGATTTGTATGTATTCATTTTATTAAATGAAGCTCTACCAGTTTGGTGAAAGAGTAAATCTACAGAAATGTTATTTTTTGTATATTAATTATATTATTAGCGGACAGTTAGCCTCGTTTTACAAGGAAAATTATAATCTGAAAAATTAGAATTTGATTATAAATTATTGTAAATGGAAAACATACTTAAATTGATGATGATTATATTTATTAACGTTTCAAACATGAAACAAATCTTTAATTCATTCATGTTATTTATAGACAAATAATAATATTAAATTTAAAAAATAATGTCCAATTTTTATTAAAATCAAGAACGCCATTAAAATAAAATTTTATTGTCGCAATATATTTCGGTGGATTTTCCACCATCTTCAGGCTGAATTAACAACAATTTTGCAAATTTTAACAATTTTTATCTAATTTTAAAATATTGTGCAGTAATTTTAAAAATTATTGGGAAAGAGTTACTTGTGAGGCATTATTGATTAAATCACTTAATCCGTCCATTAATATCCAAACAAGTCTCTTTTCCTCTTAGTTGAAAACATTTAATTAGTTATTACGCAAGATGTTTGCATAATCATCAATTTGCTATATAAGACAGCGAAATTGTTGTTAATTTAGCCTGAAGATGGTGGGAAATTAACCGAAATATATTGCGACAATAAAATTTGATATAATAATATATAAACATAATATTTAGATCTTTTGTAAGTTAATCAATATAATTAAACTTTTCTTAAATAGGATTTAGAACCGAAAATTTAATTTCGATAAATGTAATTAATAAAAAGGAAAATTTCTGCAATATATTTTACTTAAAGCTCGTTTTAAAATTAGTCATTATATATCGCAATTTTTTATGGTGGTGTACATCATTTCAAAAATGAAAACCGAAAATTGTAAAATAAAATTATTATTAATAATATTGGAAAATGTTTCTTCATTGAAAAAGAGATTTTAAGTATTTAGGCTGTCGATGGTACAAAGTATCGGATAAAACCTTCAGATTCAAAGTTCATTATGGTCATGTCACACGGCCAACGGATGTAGATCTAAGAAATTTTCTGAGTTCTGGTTCGTTTTGGACATACCAAGTATAAAAAATGGTTTTGCTCCCTTTATTCATGATTTTGCAATCTTTTTGCTGATATAACAGTGGTACAATTAGGAAATAACATGAAAATGTCGCTCTTGTTTTCACGTCTATCAACCTGAAGGCTTTCAAAAATTCAAACTTTCTTCCTTTTCATAAGATACAAACACAAGTAAGACCTCCTCAATCACGGGATTAAGTCACTCTGTCCTACCATTCTACTTTCATTCTGCATTCCTAGCCTATGATCTTTGATCAAATGCTTTGTTAACCATCCATTAGTTTTATAACTTTGACAACAGTCATACATTTGACATATAAATGAATCTGATGTATTTACACACAAAACGTTGCTTATGTAATGTAATAAAGTTCACTTTTGTCATTCCTTTCTTTTTTATCATCAGTACAACTTTTCCTTATCTCCACGCTCAAATCGTACTGCTGCTGTAGAGATTTTTCCAATGTTTGAATTAGGTAGTTTCTGTTCCCCATCAAGGCGTCTCTATTAGAACACATGTTTCTGTTTCCGTTGTTTATAGGATCGTTTTATTGATGATATTTTTTTGTCATTCAATTTGTGTAGTTTCCATGTCCGCAGTTTTAACCTTCCGAGTTTCATTTCTGTATAACCGGAATCAGTAGGACGTTTAAAAACTTCATGTCCTACCAGACTCGCAGCTTTGTTTTCTGAAGGACTGTGTGCGAAAAATATTACTAACTTGAAAATCGTCGATCGTCAAAATCATTTTTTTGATTGAAAGAAAACCGACTGTTTTTAAAAATGTGTTTCATTCAATATAATTTTATTGAGCTAAGAAAGAATATGTATATTTTTTAATACATTCTGCGAGTTTTTCCGGAATGCCTGCCATTAGACTTGCAATTGTAGTTTCTGTCACGTTTTTTGCTCCATTATTCCACTTGTTCCGAAAATCTGCAAATGTCTGTACCCTCTTGTTTGTCGTCTTTAATTGCCTTTTTACCAGGGCCCAATATCTTTCGACAGGGCGAAGCTCTGGACAATTTGATGGATTTGACTCTCTTTCCACCAAATCGATATTATTGTCTTCGTACCACTTCTTGGCTGCCTTACCATAGGGACACGATGCAATATTCTTCCAAAAGAAAGTAAGACCTCCATGCTGACTTAGGAATGATAAAAACGCTTTTGCAAGCAATCATTCATATAGACGTCTGTGTTAATTGTGCCAGATGTGACAAAGCATTTACTCCTTTTCCCGTATCCACATATAGCCTGCCAAACAAGAAATGTTTAGGGAAACTTATATTTTTTCTTGCTTCTAAATTTTTCTTCAACTCATCCTCTCTTAGTTGCAGAGTAAAATTCTTGTCCGGGTAGCTGGGAAAGCTCACATAGCATATAAGTCTCATCATCCATAATGCAACCTTTTTTCTTCACAAGAAAACCAGATTTTAATTTTCTGGTTCGCTGCTGCGCCATTACGTTCTCGTTAGCGTTTCGCTGTGGTACTGCTTGAACTTTATACGTTTTTAAACCCACAGACTGTTTAATTTTCCTAACTGTTTTCTCGCTACAATTTGCCTTTACCGCCAGTTTTCGATTTGATAGACGAGGATTTCACTCTAACATAGCCTTTACTTTCTTCACATTCTGTGTACATGAAAAATCCTTTCTTCTTCTCAATCCAATTTTTCTACAAACGTTCAAGTTGTTATTGACGTTTTTAATAACGTTAGAAACTGTTTTCTGGCAAACCTTTGCCTTTCTGGCAATTGTTTTCTGACTTGATTGTGGATTTTCTTGAAATAAACGAATAATTAATTCGCGACTTCCTGTTTCTGACAACATATTCATGAAAAATGAAATTTATAAATGAATACTAAAATGAATTTTATTTTAATTTATTCAAACAACAGTCTAATTGATTAGTTTTTTGTAATTTGTGAATTTATGTTGGGTTATAGAGATTTAAAGTTAGAATGTATGACTCACCTTCACAAGATGTTTTCTGAAAACTAGTGTCCTTTTCATAGGTTAAACGACATGACTAAACTTATGGGATAGCAATCTTCGCTTTGAATAAAACAAGGACTGAGTGCGAAAAATATTACTGTGTCCTATGCCTCAGAGTGGATATACAGTGGCTCTTTGGGGATAGTGCAAAGTATGAAGACTTCATACATCACATTGTCCACAGAGACCCCACAATAGAAAGAGGACAATACATCAACTCCTTAATAAGAGAAGGGAAGCAAACAGAACAAGAGCCGATCTGCCAAAATTACTCAATGAGAGAGATAAACTCTTTCAATGTACGTTAGAAGATTGCTTTAAGGAGTTCGCCGAACAAAAGGAGCTAAATAGACGTCTCAAGTGGGATCACACGGAATCCACAGTAAGCATCCCACTTCAGCTCCCAGAAGATGAAAAACCGTTTAAATGTACCAAATGCAGCAAAGGTTACAAAACGAAAGGATGGTTCACTAGGCATCTGGGTAAAGATCATCGAATAGAAGCGAGGGAGAATATCAATGAATATCCGACAAAATCATCAGTGCAATCCAATAGAAGAAGCGACAATCCAGACAGAGACGAAGAACCCACACTTATCCAAACGACCAATTTTCAGCAAGCAACAGTCACCCCGACTATTTCAACGGTGGTGGAGCAAACGACTTATCCCGAAGATACACATTTGTCTTTTAGGATTGTAGATCCAAATGCGAGGGGAAAGTTCAAATGTCCCTTTCGCGGCTGTACAAAGTCCATCAATACAGCCAAGGGGATGCTCAATCATGGTACCACAATTCATGATAGGTCATTTGCAACAGGGAAGCCCAAGAAATTTCAGAGACTGAAGCACTCCGTCCCCGTAGGAGGCCTATCGGTGGGCAGCTAGCACTCTTTAGTTTGGGTGGACCCTCTAAAGAGCCTACTGGCTCAATACCATTCGAAAGAGATGGGAGGCCCACTGTGTCCTGTGATTTCCGGTATGACTTTTAACACTCATGACAATTACATTTGTAATTCAGATTACTTTACAATAGACAAACTGTTCTCGATTTTTTTTAATGATTTATAATTATTTATAATAATAATGGTAATTATTATTATTTAGTTTTCATTAATATTTTTGATTTTTATTTTTTTCTCAATTTTCATTTTACTTTCAAAAATAAAATAAAAAATTTTATTTTACTAAAAAAATATTAAATATAAATGCTACTTATTTAATTTACCGAAACTATTTTAGAAAATTTTGCTAACTAAATTTAATATTCTCTTTTTCATGGGTAATTATAAAAATATGATACAAATATAATTTATTGTTTTATTCCTACGAAACTCCTTAAAGTCATCCAAAACTTATTTATGGGAGGGAATCGTGTTTCGATTGACTAAATTAATTGTTTGATTTATCTCTGAGTAATTTATGATCATTTTTGAGAAATGATCCATTAAAACAAAAAAACATTCCGGTTATCAAAAGTGACTGATAATCTGTAATCTTACAGTTTCCAATAAATATCAAAGTAACCAAGTTTTTTTCTCTTAAAGTAAATTCTAAATGATTTATCACTATCAAAAGAGTAAAAAACAATCCGGAAAAAGTAAACAATTGAAGCCAAAGAAGTTTCTTTGTCAGTAAAATAATATATAAAATACCGGAAAACTTCTCAAAGAAAGCAATAAAATAAAAGGCAATATATATTGATGAAGAAACATAAATATTCATTTGTTCTGAAGTTGGGTTATTTTTCGTTGTTAAAAAATATAAAATATATAATTTTGAAACTTATATAATATAATATAATATAATATAACTAGAAAAGGAAAGCGTCATATATGACTGATGAGCTGAGTTTTCGTCTTTGAAAGTTTCTGCTTTAATTTTTAAATCGTAGTAATTATAATTTATTATTTATTGTTTGGAATTCCGTATTGATTTAACAGTCAGTCAATTAAGTCGGCTCCCGGCGTATTTCGGCGAAGGCGCTGTACAGACAGAACCGTCTCAATGATGACTGTGCAGATTTACCTCAATTTTACGCGCATTCACTGTTCTTCTACTATTTTGCATTTTATCAGCATGTATATGATCATAGTAAAATTTGAGCTTGACCGACAAACCGTGAATCAGATGATAACGAAATTTTGCAAATTTAACCTAAATTGATTTTTAGAAATATAATTAGTAAATAAGTGATCAAAATCGCAATTCGTCGAATAAATTAGTATTTTATTAGTATTTTCATAAAAATTTTAATTGATTGTTTACATTGAGCATTACAGACACACATATAGATCAATAGAGCTTTCATTTCTTAAATATTCACCGTTAAAAATTTTAGATTTGCATTATTAATTAAAAAACTTATTTATAAAGGAAATGTTTTATTATTTATTAATACCGAAAATTTTTAATTTATGCAAAATTAATTTTTAGCAATATACTTAGTAAATGAGTGATAGATATCGTCATTTATCAAATAAATTAATATTTTATTAGTATTTTCAAAAAAGAATTTCACGAAATTCCGTAAAGGAATCATGAAAATCGTCATTATTCGAAATCAGTGTTAATTTAACCATTTAACGACTTGTACTGTTTTCGATCGATTTCGTCGGCTTCCGGGTGTCTTTCGGCGAAGGTGCTGTACCCACAGAATTGTATTGATGCAGGCTATCCAGATTGACTACTTCCCTAAATGGATTCACTCTGCTTCTTTGATAGAACATTTATTACATTCACAATTTTGATCATCTCTTTGACAATCAATAGTATTGCTTTTACTTAAATCCATCACTCAATGTTTAATACTTCTCATCCCAATCTGAACTAACTTGAAAAAATTATTTTATTTGAAATATTTAATTTTAATTTTATTTGCGAAAATAAAATTACTTTTTATAATCATTTTTAAACATTAATTTGATTTTAATTATTCAAATATTTACAAAAAAAGCAACAAAAATATTTAAAATTTACAATAATAAAAATTAAAAATTTGAATATTAAAAATAAATTTAATTAAATTAGTTTTATATTATAAGAATTAAACTATTAATCATTCATCTGATTAGGAGAGGCACAATCCCAAATCAACACACAACATTTAAACATGCAAACACTACACAAAAAACATCAAAACACCAAATATTCCTCGCAGCAAAATTTAAAAGCGTGACCGTACAACTAACAAACACACTTTAATTTTTAATAAAATAAAATATAATATAATATAATATAATATAATATAATATAATATAATATAATATAATATAATATAATATAATATAATATAATTTAACATAATATAATATAATAATAAATAAATAAAAATAATATTAATTAATTATTACTATTACAAATATTAGAATATTTTTACATCAAATATTTTTGAAAAAAAGAAAATTAACACAATTTTTACCTAAAGGATTTTACGCTATTAAATCTAAACTTGAAACAAAAGATTCTTTTCTGTTTGAAAAATTATGAATGAGGTACGAGAATTAATCTTGAAAAGCAATTTGTAATAATTTTTTGTTTTCATTGTATAAAAAAATGGAAATGAATTTGTAATTTAAATTTTCGAACAGTCAATTTATTTTTTGTTCATTTCACAATGTTTTCAATTTACAAAAGATATAATCATTAAAAGTTTTTTTGTAGAATGATTTTTGTTTGTTTTTTTACATTAATAGTAATAATATTATTTTATATTTTCTTGGATAAGAAAGAAAAGATAAAACAAATAATAAACCTTAATAAACCTTCAATTTGTCTTCCATTAAGTACTTGTTTACAAATCAAAGTTTTCAATGAATCTAAATAAAGAGGGGTCATCCATAGATCTATGAGAATAGCACCCTTAAAACTGAAAATTAATTGTTACAAATATACAAAGAGACTTGTGCAAAAAGATCTACCAAATACAATCAATTAATATATTTAAAGCTAGAATATCCACACTTACGAAGATATATTGTAAAAAATGTATAAAAACCTGAAAACTAATCTATTTAACACGAATAAGGATGTGTACATGTTATTCGGTCTAACCTTGTACAAATCACGGAGAGAAGATTATAGGCTGAATAAGTTGCTCCTCCTGCTAAGGACTTACATTTGATTCTCTCAAAGAACAAGTACATAAGGAAAGTTTGAAGTTAAAAAAGACATAAATAGATTTTATTATGAATGACTTAAGATGAGATTGACAGAAGACTGTTTTGAATCAAACATATATTCATGGATCATATAACATATAACATATATTCATGGATCATATAACATATAACATATATTCATGGATCATATAACATATAACATATATTCATGGATCAGAAAATCTTTCTATAAACAAAATATTACCAAAACGAGTTTTTTTCAAACTAAATTAAAAAAATAAAACTGTTATTGGTTTCGAATGTAAAGTCTTACCTTAAGATGGATCCTGTTATGATAAAAAGTAGTAAGACCAACGCTAGGAAAGAAAGTAAAACTACCGATGAAAGGTACTCTCAGAAGAGTGTTGTGCACGGACTAATTTTGTTTTCCAACAAAACTGTTATTAAATCATAACTACATAAAATATGAAAGAAATTAGAGAACACAATCTGTGAATTATTAAGTAGCAACTGCTCAACTAGAAAAGATAATCATACAGAGAGGGTTATGTGGATTAAACCTGAACTTATGTATCTCATAAAAAATGTGTGGTATTACATAAACCTATTTTTCTGTACGAAAAATACCAGTATTTACTCTGTATAGAAAGCCATCAGAATACTACTTCTAAGAATCATATGCGAATGGACAAAATAAGGAATTTGTGATTCATAACGGCAATATTAAAATATCCTTAATCGTAAAGCCGCGAGATGCAACTCTAGAATAAACGTTAAAAGGTGTAAAAGACAGGAAGATCCATTCTAATTAAAAACTTGTTGACCATTTCTGTTCCTTGTTTCCGAGTATTGAGGATCCATCATTTGAAAACATTCAATAAATCAGAGTACTCTATGATCAGGACTTCAGAAAATTATTTTTAAATTAAAGAAAGCCATGACTATGTTGCCACAAATGAGATTACTTGCATTTTTTCCCGAAACTTGCTGAATGTATCGCATATAACTAAAATGGAACTGACCTCAAGAGTAATTACAAATATAATAATTCCAGCTACTGAGCAATTTAATTTTCCTAGTATTACAAGCACAAATCGGGCTACTGGCATTCGGGATTCAGGAAGAGTTTGGAAATTTAAGTGATGATTTTTATGCATTATTAATTCTCAATAAACAATTGAATGATAATTAACATTATGAGAAGTTAGTTAAAATTTTTAATTCGCAGAATATTTTCTTTGTGTTAAATACCAATCGCGAACTTGATGATAGTGAAAGTGGCATAAACTCTACTAATATGGCGACTAACGCTGTTTTTGACTACTTCACGAATCACTTGCTGCCTGAAAACTTTTGGAAAGGTGAAAATGTGAAGACGTTTATAGAGAAATGTAAAACGTTCTTCCAATTTACGAGAGTGGCAAAGCAGAATGAAGAAATTATTGTGTTGTGTCTGTTAGACAGAGACGTGAAAGAAAAATATAAGACCGTTGACAAGTCGATAATTTAGAGTAGAATATAAAAAACCGACTTGTAAAAGCATTTGGTCGGACATCCTTATTATTTAATGATTGGTCAAAACCGTACTGGTATATGATGAAGGATGATATAGCGGAAGTCTTTTTCAACAAGACAGAAAAGCTGGAAGAAAGAATTTTGCAACGTCATACGTCGAAAGTGAATATAATTGCAACATTATCAATGAACTGCTGTAATGAGATCGATATCAAGAACGAAGTACGCATGTACAAAGTAAAAGGAGTAGAACAAAGAAAAAATAAGATCAGTGCAATACATGAGATCAAGAATGTAGAGGAACAGAAAAACGCACTAAGAGATAACGGGACGCAGAACAAAACCAAAAGCTACAAGGAGATGATGGCACGAAATAACAGCAGATTTGAAAAGAAACAAACAATAGTTTGGGGTACAGGAACAACAGATATAGAATAGTCGAAACTTGGATAGAAACCATTAAACAAGTGGAATAAATAGACAACTTAAATCTAGGAAATGTTTACGATGAGAAATGGAGGCATATATTATAACAAACTGTACAGAGAGGAGACAAATCAGAGTTTTGCCTGTGAACAGCAGAGATATGTAAGCAGAAATTGTCTAAATATCGAATGTAAGAGGGGCCAAAATAGAGGTAACAAAGAAGACGAATGTTATACCAGACTATACGAAAGAAAGGACAAACAAAGATCATCGGATTAAAATTACCAAGAAGGGGGTAACTTTTAACGACAATATAGAGATAAAGATAAAAAAGAAGAAATAATAGAAGATTTGAGGCGAATATTGAAGAAGAATATGAAGAATCGATAACGAAGGAAGAGCGCCCAAAAGACAGAGACTCGGCAGAAGTGCAGCGAGTCGGGGCAATAAACTAAAAGATATAAAAGACTCCCAAAGTATCAATATTTATAGTAAAAGTAGTATAAAAGATATTATATGCGTAATGAGAGACAAAACAGAAAACATTAAAGAAGTAGAAGTGAATGTAAATGATAAATTTTAGAAGTTTATAAAAAAATGTATACGATGATAATAGTTGAAAAGGTATCCAGGTAATTTCTCTAAAAAAAGTGCTCCTCAAAACTTCCTCTCTATAAAAATTACTCCTCTCATTATTGCTTCTATAATTATTGCTTCCTAAAAAACTGCTCCGTGAAAAACTGGGTTAAAGTTAGGGTTAAGGTTAAGGTTTGGTTTATGGTTAGGGTTAGGGGATATGAGGAGTTAGTTAAAACTTTTGAATCACCGAATAAATTTTTGTTTTTGAATATGAATTGCGAACTTGTTGATAATGAAAGTTACATAAATGCTTTTGTCGTGCTCGTGAAAATTTTAATCACAAATTTAACTGACAAAAAATTAAAAAATAATAAAAAATAACTATCATTGTTTTAATAATGTGAAAAGAATGACACACAATTTTAAAACTGTGGAATTTATGTTGATATTGAATTTGAAAGTCAATAAATGTTAATTCGGTGTTATTTGCTTTCTTTTCATGTTAAAACCTGATTTTACGATCTAATAAATGGCGAATCGAATCTCATTGCTCGACGACGAGCCCAATTTTCCAGATCACTTGCGCCATCGCCCCACACAATTCAGCGACGCCCGGCGGATTTCCGGGAAGCAACGGCAATTCTGTCGAGAGATTGTTACTTAGCGGTACACCGACCGGTGCCAGGCGGGTCCAATCGAATTCTGGTCGGAACAAGACCGGCCGATCCGTCCCGCCGAGCGATAATTTACCGCACTAGTACTAGTTGTTGGTCTTCAACTCTCGATCCGGAGACCCCTACTTCAGCTACTAACAGTAATATTGACTGTTTTTTGAAGAGATTATCAAAAATATTTAAAACGATTATAAAATGCGATAGAATTAATAGAAAGCAAATTTAAGTGATTTTGAAATTTCTAAAAGATTGTTTTTGGTGAATATCGCATATGTTTTGTGCGTCATTGTTCTCCTTCAGTTTGATTTAGAACGTTAGCGTGATGTTTAAATTTAAATTCCCATATATTACGAAACTTAATTTTACAGACTGCTTATATTAAACTTCAACTGATTTTATTTTAATGTATACTTTACCATGGATTAAAAATGGAGTACCAAGATGACCATATTCATCATTTTTGTTGGATTATTTTCACAAATGACTGTCTAAGCTCGTAAGAAAGATTTGGCAAAAATTGTTCTGAGGACAATCAAACTTGTTATAATAATAAAAATATTAAAAGTAATATTGACATCCTTAATAGCGGTAAAATTCTACCTTGATCCAACAGTGATCGCCGGGGTTACACTCGTAATTGTTGGAGTACTCGCAGCCCCAAATCAATTCTAAAAAATTTTCTTACGAGCTTAGACAGTCGTTTGTGAAAATAATCCAACAAAAATGATGGATATGGTTATTTTGGTTATGGTTATTTCTATCTTGTTTTGGACGTTGTTTCTGATGAGGTCGAAAATGCAATAACTTTTTGGTCAACCCAGTCAACAAAGTCTGGTCATATCGCGATCTCTCAAAAACTATTTGACAGAAACTAATTCGGACAACAAATTTTGACTTACATACAAAACTTATTTAAATGCGACAATGTAAATTTTGAAGTCTCTAAAAGTATCCCTAAGAAACCACTTACTCAATTGCCCAAATACAAGTCTAATGAATGTCAATCAAACAAAACAGAAATTAAAACAAAGAAATTAAAAATTTCTAAAAGAATGTCTTTGTTTTAAAAGAGAATTAGTTTTAGAACAAAATTATTCTTGAAACTATTAACGAAAATTATATAATTATTATTTAAAACTGAATATTATTTTAAGAGTCGCTAAAGCATGTGGTAATTTTAATGTAGATCAAATTGTTTTAAAATTACAATAATAATAATAATGTTTAGGAATTTCAAGATATATTTATATATTTATTGGTATTTTGTATTTTTTATTTATGCTCAAACTGTTTCTCTCTCCTACCGAAGATAGTCTTCGAAGTTTGATTTCTGTTCGAAAATTTTAAACGATCAATCGAATTATTTGTTGGATGACAAATCGCCAAATCATTTGTGTCTTATTTAAAAAAAGGTAATATAAATAATAATATGAAAATTAAATAGGTAATTGATTCGACTCAGCTTCTAGTGTGAAGGTTGAGGTTGAAGAATTAATTGCGTCCCGGGACATCATATTCGTGGTACCAGGAACCATCACAAAAACTCCCTGCTTTATTTATCACAGAATAACAACTTCGTTTATTGTAATAATATTCCTGATTTGTCGTCAAGCTTTGGAGGCTCTGAAACTGCTTATAGTGCGGATGACTGGAGACGTTTTCATGACTCTTCAAAGAGAAGTCTAAAAGGCGTTTTTCTTCACAACTGCAACAAATATGACTCTATGCCTGTGACCAACTTAACTCATCTCAAAGAAACATGTTCAAACCTGTAACTTGTTCTCCAGAAAATCATTTATGAAAAACACCAGTGGACAATTTGTGGAGACCTAAATAGTCGGTTTGCTTCTTCACAAACAACATGGTGACATTAAAATGTCATGTTCTCCTTGTAAATGGGATAACAGAGCCATAAATAAGCACTGTCAAAATAAAATCTGGAAACACATGATTGCATTAATACCAGGCTCTCACAACATCCTTTTTAGTCCTCCGGTTAATCCAAAAAAGGTGCTCTTGCAACCACGGTAAATCAAGTTTGGTATATTCAAGTACTTTTCAATGCATTTGATAATGAACAAGAATGTTTCAAGTAAATCGCCACAAATTTTTCTGCATTGAGCATTCTGAAATACACTACCCAAAAATTAACCAAGAATGCATGTCATATTAAAAACATCAGAGTGTTGAGACTAGTGAGTTTTTCCTTCGCGTCAGCCTCGGGCCTATTCATTGCACCGGCACCGAGGCAGGCAATGGAAAAACTCTCTAAATCTAAAAAATAAAATATTATAATGATAATTTATAATTAATTAATTAAAAAATAGAAACTTTTAATTGGTTTTGACCCTTGGATCTTGTCGATTCGAATATTTTCTTGTGAGAATTTGATGGCCTGATTTGTTGACGTGGGTTTGATCGGGATTTTGGCCATCTCCGGGTTTTTTCTATCTGAGGACTGTTGACTTAGTGAAGGATGATTGAAGGTTGACTGTGAGAATTGACTGCTTGCTGGTTCTGTGAGTTTTTGTGACGAAAGATTGGTATAAATTCATCCGAATTTGTGCACTTGATCAGACTTTTTATTGAATAAATTTTATTAGAGAAAAAGGATTTTGTTTTGAACTTAGGTAATTTTTTAAGGATTCTTTTTTTTAAGTTGATGGAGGTTGGGGAGCACCTCAAGGCTGCCGATCTGTCGATAGATAACGGTATGGGCTTATAGTTCCTGCCGAGACTATTGACGATCAGGTAGGGAATATGAACAGGTTGTGAGGTAATTTGATAACTGCCGATCCGTTAATAGATTAACGGCAGGTGCTTATAGTGCCTGCCGAGACTATTGACGATCTGGAAGTTTGAGAACGTCCTTGCCAAGTTTCATTTCTAGAAGAGAATTCGTTTCTCTCTTAGCCTCCATCAATTATTCTTTTTGTTCTTCTATTTTTATTTTTTTTATTTTATTTTTTTAATCCACTCATCGTACTTATTCAGCATGGATGGAAAATAAAAAAGCAAAGAACAACAAAGAGTACTGCTGCTGGAGTTACAGAAATAGAAAGGCGAATGTGACAAGCTGAATGACGAATTGACGAAGAGGACAACCGAATTTGAGGATTATAGAAAGAATTCCGTTCCTCTATCAATTCACAAACCGGTTGTGAACAAATATTTGCTAGGACAACAAAAAATAAAGTCCTTGCAAAACGAGGTCACCGAGATAAGAATCCAGCAAAATATGTCCAGCTACTACAAGAAGGTGATCGAAAAGATTTCAGAAGAGCAACCCGAAATAATTATAGAAACAGCAAACAAGATTGGATCAAATACAGAAAAGAAGCATCTGGTGACGAACTCGAACATTTATGGGTCAATTATGAAAGAGGATATGGCATCATCTTCCTCTGGGGTGCTCAGCAGATCCCAGAAGCGGCTGGAACAGAGGAAACAAAAGGCTCAAATGTTTCAACAGGCCAAGAATGAGCTGCAAGCTGTTTTTAAACCCAGTAGTATTGAGGTTGACGTCCAAGATGGTAAGACGGTAATCAGGAATGACACCAGTCAAAGAGAGTCTCTGATTTTGATACCTCGTATCAAATTTCGCTGCTTTTTCCAACAAATAATTTTCAAGAGACTATAGAACAATAAGAATGGCTGGACTTTAAGTCAAAACTAGAAATTCAGAAGAAGATTCGTGACAGCCTACAGTTCCGATCTATCACAACTGGTCAAGGTGAAGAGTTTGTCAATCTATCAGATTTGGATGATTAGGGACGATGGGTGGATTGCCTTTGATTAGCATTTTCTTTTGTTATATTTTAATAAAAAATGTCAACATATAATTTGTTCATATTCTTTTAACTTTAATCTCTGATATGAAAATGATAAACTCATAATAAGAAATATAGTAACCAAATAAAAAAACATGTTGAGGAAGAAATAAGATAATCATTTACTAAATAGAAGTAGCATAAGCCAACTTTCATAGATTTAAGATATTTAAATATAATGCCGAACCCAATAGGTATCAACTTCACTGGTGAGATAAAGGGCCAGATGGGGTTGATGGGGTACGATATGGATCTCTAATAAGTGTGAGTTAGGGACACTTAGAGGAGAGACATATCTAAATAATATGTTGGGTCAAAATAAACTCAGATGCTAAGGCATACCATGAAACAAATAAATTTACATTAATAAAATTAAAATAATAATATAAAATACAACACCAATAATATCACACCCAACAAGAGTAAAATTTCTAAGTTACATCAGTTTTATTTGATATTTTGATGTAAATTTCAAACCAGACAAAGAGTTCTTTGTCTGGATTTTGGGATGTAGTATGTAAATGACCATACAAAAGGTCGTTTTGAAAATAGCTCGCTCTTATTGGTTTACCAATCAGACATAGTTATAGTCATCAAGTTTTTTTAAAAATCAGTTATACTAGAACAATTATTTTTTTACAATTGCAAAATTTCTCTAATTTTTATTTTTGACGATTGCGATTTTAGTAGTATTATTTTATGATTGTTACTTTTACGAATTATTGATTAACAAAATAAATTGACGATTATGAATAAAATAGTTTAACTAATAATTTTTAAGATTTTTAGAGTTTCGAATCACTGAGAGACATTTACGCTTTCATTTGTGATCTTAGCTGAATTCAATTTGCTGAATTGAAATTTCAAATTTTTGTTGATTGAGAGAATTAACATTTTATAAAACAAATTTTTTAACCTTGTGATTTTGTTATTTTTTGTCAAAAAATTTGAGTTCAATAGAATTTAACGGCTTTAAAATTCAAAATTAGTTCCAACACAACCATGACTTAGCTACCACTGGTGAGTCTTTGGAGCAAACCAAGAGACAACAGGAAACTAATAAAAATCATAATTTAGTGCTTACATTTTTACAATTTTAAAAACAAGTTGACATAATTCGATAAGAATCGAATACGACAATAAAAAAATAAAAAAACAATTAATCGAAATTTAGCTAACAAATAAAGGAAAAAAACTTTTATAATGATTGAATTTTTAAAATTAGACGTTTATATAATTTTGTACAAACCAGATGTAAAAATGGAAAAAAATAATATCGATATAACTTTTAATTATTAAAAGTGATGGTGAAAAAATTAATTTTCACGCTTTATTTTTTTAATTTTATAATTAAACGTTAAATCTTGATTTTTTTCAAAATTGTTGTATATATATTTTAAACTATTCTATTTTAATATTTTGATACTTTAATACAAGACATATTTTAATTTTATTTTAGATATAATATTTTTTTAAAAACTTAATATTTTTAAAAATTTAAAAATATATTTTAGGATAATATATTTCGACGGTTTAACCGTCATCATCAGATCACTGATTATGTTCTTTTTTATTGCTTTTATATAAGAAAATGAATGATTATGCAATCAATTATGTAAGTCTAATCGAAAACTCTTAACAAATTAGTTGAGAGTGCTGTTTGAACATTGATTTTAGGATCACAT
>MQRK01223772.1:4944-17216 GCA_001938485.1 Girardia tigrina | reverse complement strand
GTTATTATTCAATAACTTGCTCAATGTATCAATACTTTTAATAGATTTTGAAAACGTGGAAGAAAGAGACCAAGAGCGGTATAACAAACCTTTAATCATATTCTTTTTATATTTAAACTTTATATAAATTTATATTTTTAAATTTAAATTTATATAAATTTTATATTTAAACTGAAATATATCGAAAGAAAACTGATACTGGTTTGTACACCTCCATAAACAGTTTTTGTGAGTTTAAATATAAAATGAATATGATTAAAGGTTTGTTATACCGCTCTTGGTCTCTTTCTTCCACGTTTTCAAAATCTATTAAAAGTATTGTTAAGAGTTTTCGATTAGACTTACATAATTGATTACATAATCATTCATTTATATAAAAGCAATAAAAAAGAACACAATCAGTGATCTGATGATGACGGTTAAACCGTCGAAATATATTATCCTAAAATATATTTTTAAATGGCGTTTATTTGTTTTTAATAAAAAATTGCCATCTTTTTTCAAGTTTATTTTAAAAATTTATTTTAAATATTTTCTTTTATTGAAATCAAGAACGTCATTAAAATCAAATTTTATTGTCGCAATATATTTCAGTTAATTTTCCACCATCTTCAGGCTGAATTAACAATAATTTCGCTGTCTTATATATAGCAAATTGATGATTATGCAAACATCTTGCGTAATAACTAATTAAATATTTTCAACTAAGTAGAAGAGACTTGTTTGGACATTAATGGACGGATTAAGTGATTTAATCAATAATGCTTCACAAGTAACTCTTTCTAAATAATTTTTAAAATTACTGCACAATATTTTAAAATTTGTGGTTTTCACCTATGATCTACAATTTTTCATATGTCCAGCAATATTACTCCCATTACCCAATCGTCCATGCTCCTGAATCCGTTTACAGAGATGACGAGACGTCTCTCCAATGTATGTAGCGTTGCACCAATTACATGAAAATTGATAAACCAGAATGGAACATAAACTCAAAGGAGTACGAGATTTATTGCTGAACATACATTGAATTTTGTAAGGTTTAGAAATGATTTTTAAATTCAAATATTTAATATCGATTGATTTTAAAATAGACGATTTAAATTTTTTGTAACCCTCTGAATAAGGAACGATTAGCGTATATCCAATATTAGAATTTTCATTAGATAATCTATCGGGTTTTAATTCGTCTTTTTATCTTCGATTTTTCTCTTATCTTTAATTATTTACATTCAGAATCTACTTGCTTTTTATTTTATAATTAATATGTAAAACTATTTATTCTGTTTAAACATTTTCAACATCGTATTCTTAGTTTCATCTCAAAAGTATTTAATTTATTATTTTAAAATCTTTTGTTTAACAATATTTACATTTTTTTATTTTAAAATTTAAAAATTAACGAGCCTACAAAATTCTGTAGAACAATAATGATAATAATAATAATAATAATAATAATAATAATAATAATAATAATAATAATAATAATAATACTAATAATAATAATAATAATAAAAATAATGATAGATTTTAATTTTAATAAAACTTTAAAAATGATTTAAATTTAGTTTGAATGAATCAAAATCACAATTGATGTTTAAAAAAACGATAAAAATAAAATAAAATTATCAATTAACAGAATTTCATGAATTCATTTATATATGCTTTTAGTTTTTTTTATTATTATTATTTGTTGAAATATAAATTTTATTAAATAGAAAAATATATTTTTATTGTTGTTTTATGTATTATTAATGTTAATTTTCTCGATATTTCGTTTTCTTTTTCAATAATAAATTAATCCAAAAAATTTTAGATTTTCATTCACGGATAAATAATATATGAATTTATGTATATATGGGATGTTTTTTTTATATTTTGTTGCATTAAGTGACAAAAAATATAAGTGAAAAAATATAATTCCACGAGCAAATTATATTTCCTATTTTTTAACAAAAAAATAAATCATAAAATGAAAATTAAATATTTCTTAAACATCAAAATTGTGAAAATGAGAAATTCTTTACAATAATTTATTTATTGTTTTAATGATGGAAATCAATGTAATATTTTACAATTTAATTCCAAAATGCATTTTTACAAAATACATATAATTGATAAAATATGTTTTTTATTCTTTTTATGATGAAATAAAAAATATAAAATAATATTTATATATAATATTTGTAAGTTTTTATAAAGTAAATATAATATTCCTGTTGTTTTTAAGGGTACCACTAAGGAACTTGCGATTGCTCTTTAGAATATTAGTTATTAGTTAGAAGATTAGGTTGAAATTTTGTTTGAATTATATTTATACATATATATTTTGTAACAATTTATATAAAAGTAAGGCATTGTTTCAAGATCGGTAATATTTTATTAGGAAATACATATAATATTATGTATTTTCATCTTATCCCCGTCATCACTTTCATTGTTCTCAAAATTGTCATTATCTGATAGGAGGGAGTCTTAGTCCATGTTTGGTGCAGCTTCTTGCACTAAGCACATCAATTCGTCTCGAGCTGATTCTACAACTGACGACGTCAAGATTGGAAGAAGTGTTACTGCACTCTTTGAAAGACTTGACAATTATTTATTGGGAAGCGCTATTTAACACTTTCTTTTAATTTTTCACTATGTTAGCCTCGCTGGCACTCGAGGTTTTCCTACAGGTATGCAGGCATACTTGTTGTGGTGCTCCGGTCAAACGACCGAAATAAAAAAAACTGATTGTTATTTTAATAAACTAAATAAATTATGAAATAGACACAATTTTAAATTTTTTAAGTGAATTTGTCGTATAATTAATGTCGACTTTATTGTTTTAAATTAATCAAAAATAACAAACAACAACCTCATGCAGGACCAACGAGATTGTACGCTCGACGGCAACTCAAACCGGTCGTACTGAATCCGGCCCCATCACTCCCGATCCGACGGTGTTCAACGGGCCAATTTGACCGACGGTACAATCACGCTTTTCACTACTCCGCGACATGACGAACCGGTATGATCGAGTCATGTACTGTCATGTGATATCCGGCAGCCAACTCCCTCGGATCAGTCACTGGACCGACACTTGATGATATGTCGACCGGTGGTCACTGGGCCCGATCGGTACACAGACGCTGATTTTTCTTGGCACTGTGTCCCGGCACAATTAAGAGGTAATGTTGCCGCAAATAGGTCCGGCAGCCGGCACATCATTGATCTTTCAACAGTATGTTCCATATCTGAAAAAAATTCAATCAATATTCTTCTTGATTGATCATTTGTGTGTGTATTTTTGTTCAGTAATTTCGACAAATTATATTATTAATTATTTAACAGAATCTGTCATCTTTTTGTGATCCTATCTTGTGAACCTCTTCTTTCTTGGTAGTATTGTTATTATATTTGTTATTTATTATTATTTATTGAATTTAACTATTATCATTATATTTATTTTTTTTCAGTCCCTTTTGTTATTAGTTTAACCAGACTATATCGACTAATATTCGTTGGTTGGTGTTGTTAAATATAGTACACTGTTTAAAAAAATTGTAACAATTATAAAAAATAAATTTATTCAATTTCTTACGGCTTGCTTCTTATGAAATACTCTAAAATTAATTATCACAAATTTGCGAACGTGAATATGGAAAAATAGAAATTTTACTTAAATAATTTCTAATTTAAATAATTTAAAAAATTTCTTTTTACAATTCCTTATCATTTATATGAATGGGGGGAGAGTAAAGGAGAATGTTTCCACTTTAAAATGCTTCTCATAAAAGGTCACTGATAAGACCTATCATGAATGACAGATCAAATAATAAATACAATTAATTAATTAATTAAATGATTAATTAACAGTACTTGTAATGAACCAGAATTTCTTTTAATACACGAAAATGTTATTATTATAATTCATTAACAAATTTTCATTATATTTATTACGTTTTCCTTTCGGTTTCAAACTTAAATTATCTCAAAGTCAACCGATAAAAGAAGATTAATATTTCATTTCGTAAAAACAAAAGAAAACTTGAATATATAAATAAAATAATATTTTCTCACGTGACATCTTGAAAGCGAAAATGAATCATTTGGAAATAAAAACATGATTAAAGAATGAGCACAGAGGTCAATTGTAGTTGCTTGTATTGGTAAACCACAACGTTTTAATATTTTATGAGTAAAACGTGTATTTATTTTCACAGTTATGATTCCTCAATGAAGAGAGAATTCTGTGGGAAATAGTTTTGATTGACAATTTGCCAATTTAGAAGCTAATTTCCACTAGAATTGATAAATACGGTTTTAATCTTACTTTAACCTTCTTTTCGTTGGGAAAAGAGGATAATTGAGCGAACAGTCTCACAAAAATACAATGATAAATTAAACCTTTTAATATCGCTTTATATCCTTATCAAATTAAATGATATTTATATGATTATATATATATATATATATATATATATGCATTATATTTATCTCTTATTTTTTCAATACTTTTATATACACAATTAGAATAATTTATTTCATTATAAGCATGTTTTAATTTTTTTATGTTATTAATAAAAAAATTACAGAACTTAAACAAATCATTTAATTGCAATGAATTAAATTGATGGGTCCCTACTTGGCCTAGTGAAAGATTGTTGGATAATTCAAAATAAAATAATTGAGTCTTGTTAAGTAAAGATTCATGTCGATCGATCAATGTTCTTCATTTTATCTTTTGAAATTATTTTATAATTTATTTTTCATTTCTTCAGTCACAAAAAGTGTCGCCTTACTACTGACAATGAGTTGTGTTCCTTCTAATAGTCTACTGACAACAATTCGTAATTTCTGTTTTATTTTATGTAAACATTTCGTGACATCTTTGTTCTCCTGTAATCCATTTATCTGTAGTACATTTTATGTTTCTTCTGTATTAATTTTTGTGTCATATTATTATTTTTTATTTGTATTCTGTGTCCAAGAAGAAAAAGAAATGAAAAAAGAAAGCAAGACGATAGGCAAGTGAAAATGAGAAGATCTCAGAAATAACAAAGAAGATAATTATGATAATTAAATTATATTGTCATCCAGATTATGTAAATTAAATTGCTATCAATACTATTGATCTGCTAATTTAAAAATTCATAATTTGCAAGGCAACAATAATTAATTAACAAATTACCAGTATTATAATCCAATTCTGCTATTCTATCCAAACAATTAATGTCGCGTCCAACGTTATTTCCGACCGATATTCATTATATTATATCAATAACTGGTGTGACGAATTTTCCCGGAGGACGTTATCAATAAAGTAACCTATACTTTAAAGATAAATATCTCTAACGACATATTTCTTGTTCTGTGATATATCATCTTGTTTCTTTTTATCTTTCTGTTAAAAAAAATAGTTATACTAAGCAGTTTGTTTTGGTTGAAAAGTCGTTTAATAATTAATTTCTTTGTCAAATTACTAAACTTATCTAACTGTAACCTAGTTAGATCAGTTTAGTGCATTCATACATTTACTATTTTATTTAGTGTCCCTACTTAAAAAAAACTTATCTGTCAAAACTCCCCCTTTGTTCTTTCTCTGTTAGTGGACAAAGAGAGAGTTTTACTTTCCTGATTAAAAATTATTTTTTTAAATAAAATATACATTTATATTGTTTTGTGTAAAATTGTGAATTTTTAGTGATAAAATTGTATTCTGGAAAATTCCAGATAAGTAATTTGTTGCATAGTAACATTATTGATATTATCCTTTCGATTTAATGATTGGCGGTGAATCAATACAATTTTGGGATTTCGATTGATTTTATTGTGTATGGTTTCATTTGATTCTTCTTCTTTCTTTTTTTGGACCTTATCTGTTGGGCCGTGGGTGCACCCAATTATTCACAAGACTTTCCCACATCACTCTATTTGTAGCCTTTTTTCTAAGACATTCAATACCCAATCCACTCCATTCTTTTAAATCGTCTGTCAATTGCCTCTTTGGTCCTCTTTATTTTTCACCTTCCACTCTTCTTTCAATCATAACCTTTACTAGGGTTTGTTTTCTTATTTGATGACCGCAGAATTTCAGCTTCCTTCTCTTGATTGTCTTTTCTATCGATTCCGGTTTTTTACCTTGTATTTCTGTCACTCTTCTCCAGATAAAGTCACTTGTCTTCTTTTCTTTTCACGTGATCTTCAGTATTCTCCTGTAGCACTTCATTTCAAACGCTTTAAGTCTATCTATGCTCTTCTGAAATATTGTTCAACTCTCGCATCCATAGAGGAGTGTTGCCCACACAATAGGCTTAGTGATCTTTATTCTTTGAGATTAAAAACTGCTTAAGCATTGCTCTAATTGCAATACAAATCCAACTTCTGATTTCTTCTTCACTTTTCCTTATCTGTGATAGAAGAGCCTAAGTATTTGAAACTCTTAACTTGTTCATAATTCTCCTCTTATATGTCAATCTCCAGTTTAACCTCGTTGTTATGGTTTCCTGAAAAAAAGCTTTTTTGTCTGTTGATTTCCATTCCCAAATTTCTTTGACGCTTGGGGTAATCTATTTGTAAGTTCCTGAATCTCTGCTTCATCTTTACTGATTAGGTCTATATCGTCAGCAAATCGTAGGTTGGTTATTCTTGTCCTTCGTAGCTTTTTCCAACATTGTCTAGATCAACCATTGCTTCCATAACAATTCTCTCAAAGAAAAGGTTGAACAGTGTTGTGGAAAGAATGCAACCTTGTCTTACTCCTACTGATGATTTAAACCAGTCGCTAAATTGCTCACTTATCAACACTTTTGTTTTTGCGTCTTTGTAAAAGCTCTTAATAATTTTTGTAATATATTTTCATATGATGTGTTTATTCATAGTTTGCGATAGTGTTTCGTGCCACATCGTGCCACATCCTGTCAAAAGCTTTTTCGAAATCTTTAAAGTTATGACAATCGGTACCAAGCAAAGCACTTTTAGTTTATCACAAGTATCAAAGAAAAGAGAAGTATCAATATTAACTAATTTGTGTTCAATTATTAAACAAAATATGGATAATTTACCGGAAAAGGTTAAAAATTCCATCATGCAGATAATTCAGCAGAACTTGGAAATTCTTAGCAAATATACTTTGGATGTTAGTGTTACAAAAATTACCGAACATTCCATAGAAACAGGAGAAGCAAAACCAATTGCTTACAAGCCTGGAAGGATTCCGAAAGGTTTAGGAGAAGCAGTATATTCTAAAGTAAAGGAATTTAAAGGGACATGTATACTCAGGCAAAGTAATTCTCCGAAGAATTTTCCATTAGTAATAGTTAAAAAGAAAAATGGAGATATAAGATTATGTGCTGACTACCGGAGATTGAATGCATAGGCCGAACGTCCTATATATCCGGGATCATTAAAAATCACCGGGGACAAAAGGCCGCGAACAATTTGGTTTTTAAGAAAATATTTTACAAAAGTTTTACAAAAAAAATATTTTAAAAAGTATTTTTAAAAAATAAAAAATCATATAAAATATTATTTTATTCTAAGTTTGGAATATTTTTTATAACAATATTGAAAAATATTTTTAATGTTTATTCAATTTATTATTATTTTTTTTATAAATTTTAATATTAATTTATTTAACACTAGAAAAATTAAAAATATAGACAATGTTTTTCAATATTATTATAAAAATAATTCCAAAACTTAGAATAAAGTAATATGTTAGTATGACTTTTTATTATTTAAAAATAATTTGACTTTCTAAAATATTTTCTGAAAAACAAAATATCTATCTACAAAACGGATTGAGCTCCATTTAAATTTTCTATAATTTAGTCTTTCACCACAAATATACATTACAATTTTTTGCGACTTCCAGACATTTTCAGTTTATTTATAGGTTAATTTAAGTCATTTTTGAAAAAAAAATTTAATTAATAATATTCATTTTTAATTACTTTTCATTCAATAAAATTTTATTAAATTTAATAATTTTAATAATATTAATTTAATTATTACATTTGTCGTTTTTATTCGCGACATATTTGCTCGCGGCGTTTTGTCTTACATCCTGTATATCCGATCCAAGCAAGTGAAGAAATATTTGATGAATTGTAGAAGCGAAATATTTTTCTAAACTTGACTTATGAAGTGGATATTATCAAATCCCAATAAAAGAAAAATGATGTAAAGCATTTACAACAAAATGTGACCATTGCGAATTTATCAAAATTTTATTTGGTCTGTATTCAGCTCCAGCTACATTTCAAAAGAAGATGAATCTTATTCTGAAAAGAAAAACTTGGTCAAAATGTTTTATTTATTTAGATAACGTCCTCATTTTTAGAAGGACAATAGAAGAGCACAATAATCGATTAAGTTTAGTGCTTCAGAATATTAAAAAGCAAGTCTTAAATTGTCTCCAGAGAAATTTTGCATTTTGAAAACTAGTATACTGTATCTTGGTCACATAATCGATGTAGAAGGGGTAAAAATGAACCCTGACGAATTAAGTGCGATAACATATGACATATGTCGATTTGTATAAAGGAGTTACAATATTTTCTAGGATTAATTAACTTTTATAGAAGATTCATTAAAAATTATGCCATATTATCGGAACTTCTGACTTTGATCACTAAGATAGGTTAAAAGTTTCAATGGAACACTGAGAAAATTAGTTCGTTTAATAAACTGAATGATGAATTATCCTACCCACCCGTTTTATATATTTTAAGAACCAACGGCCATTACATACTGAGCACCGATGCTTCACAAAATTCAATTGGTGCAGTATTATCGCAAATACAAAATGGTTCTGAATGTGTTCTTGCATAGACTTCAAAAGCTCTAACTAAAAGTCAAAATAAATATTGCATTACTCAAAAGAAACTGCTAGTAACGTATATTTTTGTTTTAAAATTTAAACATTATTTATTAGGTTATAAATTTACGGTCAGTTGAATTCTACTGGCCAACTGTAGATCACGATATAAAAGATTTTGTTACAAAGTGTTAGGCGTGTGCAAGATTAAAATGTAAAAATGGTCGTGATAGAGCACGAAATACTCATAAATAAACCAACTCTCCATCTGAAGTAATTGCACCGTTCTAAACTTTTTTTATGAAGATCTCAGTATATGTTTAGGAAAAATCGACTACTTCTCCAAATATGTGGTTTAAATCTCTCTGAACAATATATTCAAAATCTATATTAAAATTATTATTGGATCAAATGATATAAAAGTAAGGAAAACCAGATCGTATACATACAGATAACTGTTCTCATTTTGTTTCAGCTGAATTAAGACCTTTTGTTTTTCGACGAATAATAATCAAACTTAGAGTTCACCGTATTACCCGTAATCAAATGGATTAATTGAACGAATTTTTCGCACAGCTAAATAAATGATTCATGCATATATGTATTCTCGTAAAAGACGAGCTGGGACAGAAGTTTTTACGATTGTAAAATACGCTTTGGGATGTGAAATACAGAAATCCACGAAATACAAAATCCACGTTTTCACTTTCTGTTCTTCTGCCCTCGTTTTTTCCATTAAAATTGAGTAGTGTTGGTTTTCTTCCATATACTATTTCAAATGGGCTATCCCATTTGAAATAGTATATGGAAGAAAACCAACACTACTCAATTTTAATGGAAAAAACGAGGGCAGAAGAACAGAAAGTGAAAACGTATCGTATTGAAAGAACATCCAACAAAAGCTGAATAAATTAATCTTAGATAATATAAAAAATAATTTAAAGAATTCAGATAATCTATATAACAAAAACATATGGTATACCAAGTTCAGAGTTAATAAAAGAAACGGGAGAGAAAATATTAGGGAAAACAAAAGACATTTGACCGTTTCCTATAAAGAAGATTTTTAATAATTGGACTTATGAATTGTTGTACAAATCATCTCAAAAGCTCCTGAAAGAAACTAAAATAATGTTAAAAGATATAAAGGAAGATTAAATATTCCGTGTGATCAGACAATTGCGTCATTCAGCTCAGTCACAAAAACGATAGAGAAGAAAAAAAAGATATCCAGTAAGAAGCATAAGAAATCCATTTCCGAAATATCAGTGACTCCTGAATTATCATTTATGATAATATATTTTAAAAATTAAAAAAAAACTAAAAATATTGAAAAATAATTTATATTTGTTTTAATAATGTGTTTTAATAATAAATATTAATCTTGTTTGACTTTTGTTAATTTCATAATTTTTCAGATATATACAACAACAATCAAAAAGAGATACATCAATAAATGATGGAATGGATCAAAGAAGGAGATCGATAAAATGGGATTCAATCAGGGTTGACGAAGATACGCAACAATGTACGCTACCTAGAAAAGATCAGACTTCAAAAATGATCCGTCTATAACGAAGACAAATAACTTTAAGGGACGAAAGCATTAAATCAATTTTCAAACGGAAGTCTCAGTCAATCCATATTGAGAATTTGGCATGACTTTCCTATTTCGCAAATAATCCTTATTTTACATTTATGTTTACGATTTGATCAAGAATTTAGTCAATGACGTAAGGGTTACGTGATACATTCAAATATATTATTAATATTAATATTATTTTTATTATTAAAAATATAATATGAAAGCAATTTCCATATAATATAATGTAAGATTTGTTATGTTCTCAATTCTGAGAAGTTATGTAAATTCTGTCATTTTAGATGTCCTAGGAGTGTTATATTTCGATGTACATAAAAATGTTATAAACTTCAGAGACATAATAAAACAATCATTTACTGATATGATTATATTATATTTATATTAATCTTTTTTGATAAATCTTGAGAAGTTTTATTTAATTTGTAAGTTTAAGGAACAATTTATTTGAGAAACACTGGTTGTCTTGCTTCGTATATGTAGTTTTAATTATAATTTACATATTTTTAAAGATTTATTAACTGTTTTTTCTTTTGATCCATAAAAGAAATAAAATGAAACCTCATTCAATATTGTTGTATTTTTTTGTATATTTAATGATGGTTTTTTTATTTACCTTCTTATATTTAATATAATTTAGTCATTTGACGAAAACGATCTATATCTTAGTTTTAAGAAACACTGTTGTATATAAACTTTAACTACATTAATTTTACAATTATTAATAATTGTCTTTCTCTTAGGAGAATAAGTATGAGGCCTCATAGAATGAAGGTGTGAATGGTCTGAACAGATAAACTAAAAAAACTATATATGTACCTGTAATTGGTAAAATAGATTTTGATTCCAAACAAGATTGAGGAAGGACTAATTTTAAAATATGAAACTAATTTTATAAGGTGTGTCCACTGAAAAAGTGCACAAGTTTTAAAACCATCATAACTTTTTAATGTAATATTATTTAATTTCGTAAATTTGGAATTTAAATATTTGTTTTAATAGGTTAGAAATAGTAAAGCAGGTATTTAAAATTTTTGATTTAATATGTTTTATTTTAGAGACAATTATAATGATTTCAAAACGACATGAAGATATAATCAATTTTTTCAAAACGCACAGTAAAAGTGAGACTGAGACAAAGTTTACTGACATTCATTTTTCCAGAAGAGGTATATATGCAATAATACAACGCTATGAGAAGACCGGCAGCATTGAAAGAAAAGTAGGAAGTGGAAGGAAGCCTGTTAAAATGACGTCAGACAAAAGGAAGAGACTTCTGCAACGTGCAACTTTGACTGTTGGACAAAGTGTGAGAAAGTTAGGTAGAGAAATGAATGTTTCAAAGTCTTACGTTCATAAGATTCTCAAGACTAATAACATAGTGTTTTGAAAGAGGAAAGAAGCCCCAAAGGTTACTCCGACACAGATTATTCGCCAGAAAACCAGGTGGCAAAATCTCGCTAAAATTGTTGTGGAAAGGACCAAAACCGACTTTGTACTTGATGATGAGTCGTATTTTACACTCACCGGAGCAATGACATCGGGTTATTATGTGGACCAAAAGAAGTTCGGTGATGTACCTGATAATATTCGCCCTAAATTTCGAGACAAATTCACAGTAAAAGTTTTGGTTTGGGCAACTGTTTCCAGACGAGGCATTTCAAACCTGTGCATCAGGAAATGGAAATCTGTAGCTTCTAATTCGGATATTTATATCTCCGAGTGCTTAACGAAGCGTTTGCTTCCGTATCTGAATGAGAAATACCCAGCTGGTCACTTCATCTTCTGGCCAGATCTTGCTTCTTGTCACTACGCCAAAGCAAGTCTGAAGTGCTTAGAGGACAACAAAATTCCATTTGTCAAAAA
>MQRK01223771.1:33230-44155 GCA_001938485.1 Girardia tigrina | reverse complement strand
ACCCAGTTTTAATAATAATAAACACAAAATTCTAAATGATGCAACTTTTATTTAATCAGCGTACAATAATAATTTCAAAACAAAAACTTGAAAACAATTAAATCTTATCTTCAAAGTGTCGTCCTTCAGATTTAATACACAACTGGATTCTTCTCTGAACAAAGTGACAGATTCGTCGGCACAAGTCTTTATCGTTGTTCAAGGCTGCAAATTCTCCAGTAGTTCTTTCTTTCAACTCGAATATGGTTAGAACATTTTGTGAGTAAAAGCGTTCCTTCAGGATACCCTACATTGAATAATCACAAGGTGTCAGGTCCCGGGGATCGTGTAGGCCATTCAGTGGTTCCTCTCCTGCCGATCCACATCTCAAAAGTGTTATCCAAAAAGTCGCGTACATTTCTACCATAATGAGGGGGAGCACCGTCTTGCATCCAAACGTCGTTATCTGTGTCAAGCTGCAAAATCACGCAGCATGTCGAGATATAGCTGAGATTTGACCGTTCAATCAAAGAAGTATGGACCCATCACAACAGTTGAACGTATTCCTCCCCACACACAAATTCCTGGAGAAAGATTGTTGGTTCTAACATTTTCTTTATTTTCATAGGTATTCATATTGTTAGGGCGCCCACTTCTTTTCTTGACGGTTATAGAGCCGTCTCGTGAAACTTTTTAGCCAAAACATGCATTGATTGTCGTGATGGAGAATCGTCATTAGGATACTCTTTTGTAAATGCTGCAGTTACAGCTCTTGAATTTCTATCATGCTTTATCCACTGCTTTACTATAAAAATTCGTTGCTGAAGTGTTAATTGTCGTGATATGCCAATATTGCTAACAACAATGAACAAAATGAAATAATTTTAAAAATTTTTAAATAAATAATTATTAAAACAAAAAATTTTATCTGGTTTTTGTTTATAAATCATTTAGAATTTTGTGTTTATTATTATTAAAATTGGGTAAAGCGACTTATGGCCACCTCTGTATATATATATTTAAAATTACTATATTAATTATTTACAAAAAATCAGTTGTTTTCACTGACAATTTTTATTATGCCATCTTTCACTTTTTTTAAATTGGAAATACTCAAGTAACTTTCATGAAATAAATTATTAATTTCGAAAATTCTCATTTTTTATTTTACATCTAAATAGTTAAAATTTCGGCCGCTGTCGGTCTTTATTTACAAACCACATTATTCTGTGTCGATTTTTTCGAGATTGGGAAAGTTGAAATTATTGAAAACGACCAAGGAAACGGAACCATCACATCGTTTATTGCATTCGACGATCCTTCAGTCCAATCAGAAATGAAACACTTTTCATATAAAGGAGAAACCAGATCATTCTCCCCAGAAGTAATAGCCTCTACACATTCAAATCCAAATTTATTAACCAAAAAATTGAAAATGAAAATATATATGAAGGCATAAATTGGTTAATTTGGACAGTTTAACAATCATCATCAGAACAGATGATTTAAAAAAAGTTTCTTATACAAGTACAATGTATTATTATATAATAAATACATCATCATTACATTTAATTCACAATAAAGTTTTATGAGAACCATTAGCACATTATTTTAGGATCCAGCATCTTAAATTAATTATTCCATTGACTGAATACGTATTGGTTACATATTCAAGAACCGTAAAGTATATAAGCAATACCCTTTTTAAAAATTATTTGTTCTGATCATAACGGTTAAACCTTTGAAATTAATTAACAAATAATATTTTACTTGCCTCAAGGATATTTTAATTTTCAAATATGAATATTTTATGTGTTTAATTTTTTTAAATGTAGATATTTAAAACTTGGAACTCATAGGTAAATGAAACTACTTAAAATATAGGACAAATGTTTTGCTTCTTCCTCGGATCAAGTACTTTTGGTAAGTCCACCAAAATACATAAACATTCTGAGAAGGACCATAGATGATTGATGTGAGAACTTTAGGTGAAAGTGATGTAAAGGTAGTTACACGTCAATAAATTCTAAAATATGAAATGGTTTTTAACGTAAATATTATTAAAGAAAACTATAAATATAACGACCTTTGGAACAAATAGCGCTTAAAATTTTAGAAGTCAATTATTAATTATTAATTTATTTATTCAATTATCATAAAATATTACTAGTTAGGATCATTCCAACTTCATTAGGTTATAATAATCTAAAGAATCATTTCTTGGACCGTGTACCGTAAGAGTGTCATATTCCATTTACTATTTTTTCTGTTGAATTTGTTAAATTATTTTTATTAATTTACCATTTATGAAACCAATAGATAATAATCTAGAGAGATACTCTGATAAGTTTTAAATTTTAAAGAACGCGATGTTGCAAAAATGGTGTTCTTAAAAAATTTAAAGTTTATATCGAAATTTTCTAAAAAAAAAATGAACTGTTATTATGGTTTAATTTTCAAAATTTAAAATTCTTAAAATTTTTAAAAATCAGAAAAAAAAATTTTAAAACAAATTTTTACATTATGGATTTTATTTTAGAAATTGGTGATAAAGGCACAACCTAACAAGAAATGTGAAATTAAATGGTCACTATTGACCACAAAATAATTTTACCAATTGTTGCTGTTCTTTGAATCTTCTATCAAATAAATAAGGGAAAATATAATAAATAGAATTTTTTTGCTTATATATAAAAAATAGAATTTTTTATATTTAATTATAAAGCATAGAATTTTTTGCTTAAATATAAAACATAGAATTTTTATTGGCGTAAATATAAAATAGAATTAATATTATAACAGAATATTACAGAATATAAAGCAGTAAATATAAAGCATAGAATTTTTGTTGACGTAAATTATGATAGTGGAACTATTGGCTCTGCATAAGATCTTGAAAAGTTACTTCCTATAAAAAATTCTTCAGTGAAAATCATCAGATCTTGTCTCAAAAATAGAATCACCGCGCATAAATGGCTGCAGGGAATGCCAAACTCAAAATTTCTTTTACAAGAACATGTCTTCAAATGAAAATCTGTAATATACAAACGCTTAACTAAAAATATATCATTGCTTGACTGTTCAACAGAATAGAGTCGGCATATTGCAATATTTGATTCTAATCTTTTTGATTGATTGTCAAAAATATAAACATTAAGAACTTTATTTCTTCTGGTACTGAAAACTTCCATGTTGTAATTATTGATTGAAACAATTAAATTGCAAATATCTTTTGTGACATGTATTTAGTGCAGAATTCATAGATCATGCAGGATTTGATGTGTTCTGGCCATATCTTGAAATAATATTATTTCTGTTATAATATTAATTCTGTGTTATATTTACGTGAATGAAAATTCTATGTTTTATATTTAAGTAAAAAAGTTCTATGCTTTATATTTAAGCAAAAAAAATCTATTTTTTATAATGCCACAATAAATAAATGGTCACTAGAAGCAAATATGTAATACCAAAATATACCATTTTTCGGTGAATTTAGTCTTTTTAATAATCAATAAATATTTTTTTTTATTTTTTTAAGAATTTAGCAAAATTAAAACCAAAAATCAATTTATTGATAAATATATGCCAATCCAGCTGCACGATTGATAATGTTTCGAAGAATATGCTTAAAATAGCCTGATTAGTCAATAGAAGGCATGCTCGTTGTTTCTGCCATTATTGATTTCAGACAATGTACCTGTTGCTTCTTGCCTAAGTTTAGATATAACACCATTTTTTACTATATATGTTAGGGATTAAATTGGAAGCTAAAATTTTTGATGTAGTAAATTAATTTAAATGAATAATAATAATGTAAAATTCTTTAAGAAAATTTTATCATAATAATTAAGTTAAATAATTAAACTATTTATATGTATATAAATATTTGTACTATGTATGGTTGGTAATTTAAATAAATTGGTTCCTCCAAAAAGTAACTAATATTAAAATAAAGAAATTGTTTTAATATTCAGAGTTTGTGAAAAAATTTCAAGAGTAGAAAATTGTTTATAGAAATAAATTTTTACCGAAACGTTATTTACTTTTTTATTATGGAGTATTCGGCCGTTCCGACAGAAGATAACAATATAAAATGAATTTTCAATAAGGTTAAGCATATACGTGAGAATAAGGTGATAAAAATTTTATTGCAAAACCACATTGTAATGTTATTCTTTGAATATCATACCGTCTGCGAACACGTAAATTATCCAAAATTAAGCAAGCATTTTCAATTTTCCTAACATTTCTTTAATACTTACACAGCTCCTAAAACATATTCCTTAACTTATCAGCATTTATTGTAGAATTAGTAATCGTTTTACAATATCCCATTCCATCAATTATAAGACTAACTATTAAAGATACTGAGAGACCCCTAACAACTGGCATTCTTAATACTGTTATGATTCCTTGTGAGACCTTCAATATGATCTTTTGAAAAGTAAATTAAAGCCGCTCTCATTAATTAAAAAGATTTTAAAAGTTTACGCATAAACTCAGTAACTTGTGAAAATAAGTATTGTTTTCATGATTTATCTACAAATGATCCGTCAAATATATTTTATATTATTCTATTTAAGGACAATGTTGAGCAATGATTTTTCAAAAATTTTAAATTTATATATTAATCACCTATCATTTCATTTATATTTTTACTTACTGTAATTTATTATTTATTAAGTATATTATTTATACGAAGTAATATGATCGATAAAATAATTGAATTTCATTTGACTCAAACCTTCTTCTAGAAAATATTTTTTCGCTATCGTTTGTATTTACAGGCTCCGAGTTTTTGAACCAAAAAACAGAGGGTTCAGGCTTACCGGTGACTCGACATTTAACCGTCAGGCTCATTCCTGCATGGACTTTAAGGTGTTCGTTTTTCTTCCAGAATTTTATTTTTATAGGCTTTCCTGAAAAAAACAAATAATCACATTTAATTGAGTACGTAATTTATAATTTTAGGAAAATTAATTAAATTATGTTTGGAAAGAACAAAATAAAGTCTTTTAATAAGTGCAACAATTATTTCTTGCCAGGTTGCAAGTTTCAAAAATAATAAAAAATAAAAAAAATATTTTATAAAAATATAAACATGGTAAACACCATGAAAATGAAAAAAACGTTTCTAATATTGGAAAATGTTCTCTTGAAATAATAAATATTTCTATTTTTTGACTATGTAATTATCAGCTATAAAGAAAATAAAAATCCTGGGACTTTAGGTTAGAAAATTACTGATAATTAGGGCCACCCAAAAAAATTACTTTATTTTCATTTTATAGCGCTATAAAATTGACAAAAACAATTTGAAATTGATTGTTAAAATTGATATAATAAATATATTAAGCATCTAAAAAATTCAATTTTTAAGTTCACAATTTATTGTAGAACACAATCCTAGTTTCGAATATTTTCACGATTGAAATTCCTATCTTTGTCCAACAACTTAAGCATAAAAAAGTTCCTCTTCACTTCATAGTTAATAACAAGGCAATTTTCAAGCCATAAAAATTCCTACATATACAATATAAATATCATGTCCACGACCATAATTAATTTGCTCTCAAGAAAAAAAACTGGTGAGAGATTAAAATACAGACTTTTTTCAAATTTACATTTTTTTAATATTTCTGCCTTATACAGAAGTCTACCAAATAAAGATCCAAATGACTCATGTTTTTCTCAAATACTTTCTCTTAGTGCCTGTTTTAATAACATTCAAAGGTTTTCGATGTTATTAGAATGTGCACCAGAATTAGGATCTGCCAAATTCTCGTGATTAAAACCAAGGTCCTTATTAAAAATAGTCATATATAAACTCCAGTGGTTGGAATTAATCATGTAGTAAGTGAATCAATTATTAAACTTTTCAATGTAACTGCTTCTATTATCAATGTACTTTAAAATTATTAAGAACAATTTGACTTTTCATATTTTTATTTAAACAACAATTTTGATTGTCCTGAAGACAATCTTTGTTAAAGCTTTCGTACGATTGCATTCTAAACTAAATTGATTAATGAATTAATTCTTATTATTTTTTAGCAAATGGGGAAAAAAATATTTTAATAAAATATTTATTAAAAACTTATTGGATAGAAATTAAAATGATTATTAATTGTTTAAAAAAGATTAATTTGAATTATTTATTAAAAATTGTAAAAAATAATTAACTTTTAAAATTGTAAAATTATTTGAAATTAAAAATAAATTTAAACATAACATATTTTTAGATAAAAAGAATTCAAATATTAATCATCCATCTGGGTAGGAGAGATACATTTCCAAATCAACATGCACGTTCAAACACAAAACATCAAACATTCAAAATATTCCTCACAAAAATAAAATAATTATTAATCCCATCAACAGCTCCAAAGAGCCATTGTTGAAGAATTACACATCTACGATTGCACTTTTGTTTGGCAATCACCCATTCATCAATTTAAATAGTTGCACCGTTTCTTCCTCAAAGTCTGCCTAAAGGCTTTTCTCCAGTGTAAACTTGAATACATTAAACCACCTAGAAACTATGTTTCTAGCAATGTTTGAGTCTGCTCTGGTGTACCAATTCAATCTCGTTGAATTTGAACATCAAATTTAACAGTTCTTTCAATCCGAATTTAGAATTCTTTAGAAAAATTGCTGTTCTATTAGAAGTCTTATTAATAAATGAACCACAACCCCGGATATAGCCATTCTGCTGCCTTTCGTACTGTTGGAGCTTCAAGGGATATGAATACGATTCACATATAACTGTGTTTTTGAGTAGGCCTCTCGCTTGTAGAAACTCAATAGCTTCTAGCTCATCTATTTGTCTTTGTCCTTTAAGCTTTATATAAATCACGAGTACGAATTAAAAAATTTAAAAATAATAACAAAAATTTTCTTCTTTTTTTATTTTATTCTTTTTTAAAATTTTTAGATTTTATTAAATGTTTTATTGTTTAATAATTTTTTTTATTTTGAAAAAAGGCTGTATTCTTATCTCTAACCCAGAAATTATATTTATAAAATCTTCTTCCAATTGTAAAAAAAATTACAATTTTATCAAATAGGCTTTGTGTAATCCAATAATTTTAAATAAAATATATAAAATAAATGAACCATTTTATCAAAATGGTACGTTGAATTTTAAATCAATATGCAAAACAAAAGGAAGGGTTGAATGAAAAATGAAAGGACATTTTCATCAAAGTAATGAAGTAATATTAGTATTCAAACTATAACAAAAAAATTATAAGTTAAAAAATAAATTAAATTATTTTTGTGTATTTTTTCTTTTTAAGTCAACATATTTTTTTAATTTAATTTTTTTTATATTTTTTATAATTAATTTATCATTATTATTTCATAATTAATAATGATTGTCATTGAGTAATCAAGTTATGACAAACAATATTAAATTAAAAAAATAAATCCAAATTTTCATTTCTTGTGTATTTTTTTAAAATTTTTTTACTAAGATATTTTTCACTTTATTGTTTTTTTTATCAATTTATTATTAATAAAATAATTAGATTTAAAAAATAAGTTGGTTTATTATTTTTAAAATTTTAAAATTAACCTCTAGAGTATGTTTTGTTTAAAAACAGTTAATTTTAATTATTAAAATAATAAACAAAAATAATTTTGTATTAAATTTATTTTCGATTTTTTTAAAAATTTTTTTCAATAGAAAAAAACATATTTTAAAATAATTTATTAAATAAATTTATTTTTAAGATTTGTATCTTGTAAATTAATAAAATCTATTTAAATAAAATACCGATTTCGACTGACAAATGAGTGATTTTAATATTGACAACTGAAGATTCATGGATGGGTTTTTTGAGGCTGCTGGACGATTGATCAAACCTTTCCAAAGGATTAAGAGACTGGGAATGAAAACGTAAAAATAAAAATGCAATAAAAAATGATTTTCTGAGCATTTGATGATTTGATTATACTAAAGAATAAGATCTAATTGCACATATCCGAAAATGAAATATTAATTGTTTTATTTTATTTATATAATATATAATTATATCAACAAATTATTAGTTTATTTAATGTATCTTTTGCTTTTATGACAATTTCCTATTTAATGATTGGTTAATGAATTCTCTTCTGTTTTGCTATTAGTTATAAAAGATTTTCCTCAAAGATGATCCAGAGACTGATTCTAGAAATATTCATTATTTATTAGAAATTATACTATTTTATAATTATTTTGTTATTTATAAAGAAAATTAAGTTTAGGTTTTATATTTAGATTTAGATATCTTAGATATCTTATATTTATATATGTATATTTACAGATACGTAAACTTTAACAGGAAGTTATGAAATGGAATAGATCTTGTACATTAACTATTAATCATATCAGAGATACTGAGGTTAATTTGGATATCAACATGAAGAAATTTTTTGATATTATTCGTATCCGTATTATTAAGATAAAATAATAATTATAGATTTAAATGTTAACAAAAGAAAATTTCACATGCTCTCTTCAAGAGACATAGTTGATATTTCACTAAGAAAGGTTATAAAGTTAGGAAAAATTATATATAATACAATTCACTCTAATTTTGATTTACCCGCGTAATCAACAATATCCAAACAACAATAGTTTTTAATATAACACGCAATTCACATTCCCCAATTGCCTCAAGGTACATAAATACACATTGACCTTTTTGGTACCTGGACGAGGTCGCGCATACGAAATCATTAAATCGCATTGGTCTTTGAATTATTCTACGAGATCGCTCTTCTGCTTCATTGTTTTATGTTTGACTGAATTTTATCCCGTCGACCTTAACTGCTTTCGATGCATCCCTAATCTCTTTTTCATCCTGCGACCGCTGGATTTGGGCCGTTGTTGCAGGGGGCCCATTGACTTTGACTAATGTGAAATGCTGCTTCATTTACTTCCACTTGAGGCGGTAATGGTACTGTAGTTAGCGTTTTGCTACTCCCTGGCCTTTACCTCTTTCCTGACTGTTGAATCTTGGCTTTTCATCTCACAACGCGCTTCTGGTCATATCAACGCAAAATCTTTGGGCAACAACATTTTGGGCTTCTGAGTGAATACTGTTAGTGCTAGGATAAGACCGTCTGTGTTCGTTGTCGCAACCATTTCATCCACTTTCCGACGCGCTCCGAGGTATCATTCTTTTTATAAATGATACAATGCCATTGCCTCTCTGGCGGTTCACGCATCAAACTTGACAGTTATTCCTGCTCTTTTAAGTAGATTCGTCACATCAGCACCCTGAAAAGTATTTTAGTTATGTAGCAGCACCTCCTCAGGAGGCTCGAATTTATTCAAAATACTAAACATAGCTACACAAACATCTGTTTCATTCTTGAATACTATCTGGAACCAAACCATAAACCACACTGGGCCGAAGTCTACCACTGTGAGGAACTTTTTCTTCCGTTATGGGTAACATCCACTATCGGCCCCTGCCACGTATTCCATACGCTAATTTTACCCTTGCCATTGTGCATAGGCGGAGGGTCAATCGATGCACACTGAACACATCCTTTCACCAACAATCGATTGTATAAATTTGAAAACTTTGAACGAAATTCGCTTCCTGATTTTCTTTAAATGTTTATAAAAAATATATTACCAGGAATCAAGGATTGTTGTCAATTGTATTAAATCTTTATGATGTTCGTTATTAATTTAAATTAAAGATATTGACATTGTTGAAACAAAATTTTATTATATTTAAAAATACTCATCATTCAGTAATCAAACCACTTCATCCAGTCAAAGTTACGGTTTGGTGTGCAATTTCCGTAGAAGAAATTGTTTGGCCATCTTTTATCGTGAAAAGCTTTACTCTATATCTTATTGTAACATGCTCAAGAAGGAAATCTTCCCTAATCTCATCTGTCAAGTAATAGTAGAGGATTATTGGTTCATACAAGATTATGCAGACCTTATCGAACATAGGATGTCTTTGATCTTCTTTAAGAATATTTTATCGATCGAATTATTGAGTAAGACTCGTCAAGAAAAACAGGTGCAGTATAAGATTGTCCATGATCTACACCAAATCTCAGCCCGTGACATTTTTTCTTTTGGGGTGCCTCAAAAATAAAGTGTATATCACCGAACCAACAAATCTTGACGAGCTCAATCTTTAAATCAAATGAGAAATTTAGGAAATTGGCCCAGATATCTTGCAAAAGACAGTAGGTTTCTTCGAAAATCGACGGAGACATGTGAAAGCAAACGAACTACAGCATTTTGAACATATTACTGGCTAGTTCTGCCGTTAAAATGTGATTCCTCAATAAAAGTTGTATTTTTTCTAAAAATTATCTATTTTTTCAAAATTTTATTTTTTTAACTCATTAAGCATTTGTCTTTTTCATTTCTATATACCTCAAAAAAATATTTCTCCTGATGCAAAACAAATTGCACATTCTTAATCCACATCGAAATATCTACAAAATGATGGTTAATTTGTTACGAAATTCCGAGTATCATAATTTGACTTTTATTGTGTAGTTAGATAAAGTTCTGGGGCATTCAATGTCCCCCATGTCAGTAGACGATATTCTTCTCTCAACGAGTAGACTTAGATTCTCTCTATACAATTTTTATAATTTCCTTTCAAAAAATTCCGTGGAGTTTTCATTTAACTTCTTCTTTATACAGTAGCGCTCAAAAATAACCGGACGAAGTGAAAATTGGCTATATCTCTTGAATGGTATTAAATATATTAATGAAATTTTGCCAAAATGTGTAGCTTAACAATTTGATATCTTTCATAAAAAAAATGAAATCATTTAAAAATTTTTTTATAAAACCAAGCCATATTAATTTTTTACACAGTTCAAAAATAATCGGACACGAACAAAAATATATTTAATTAAACAGCATTACAGAAAATGATGATGAGAATTAAAGCAAATCAGTATTTTGTTGG
>MQRK01223767.1:5969-16749 GCA_001938485.1 Girardia tigrina | reverse complement strand
AAATTAATTCATAAATAATCACAAATTAATTCATAAATAATCACAAATTAATTAATAAATAATCACAAATTAATTAATAAATATTCACAAATAATTCATAAATAATCACAAATTAATTATTAAATAATCCCAAATTAATTCATAAATAATCACAAATTAATTAATAAATATTCACAAATTAATTAATAAATATTCACAAATTAATTCATAAATATTCATAAATATAAGTCATAAAAATACATTAATAAAGAAATATTATTAAATAAATTAATAAATATTGATAAATAATAATTAATTGGATTAATCATCAGTAAATCAATTAGAGTGTGTGATTCACCTCTGTCCGATCAAGACGTCGGTTGGCAGCTCCTGGGCGACTGTCAGATCGATCTCGGCGAGCTCACACGGCGTCTCCGGAGTGCCCGAGGAGGGATTGAAGTGAAAGTTGGTCGGAGTGACCGCTGGACGCTGTCTGGCCGCGCCCTCACACTCGAACGAATCGTCGAGCAGCCCCGATTTGCGCACATTGATGCCGCTCGCCTCACTGATCGATCGATTCAGCACAGGATTCCTGTCCGACATGGTCGACACGAGCGTATATTCGTCACAATTATCGATTATTCGTTTTTTCGGTGTCACACAATCACCATTCGCATTCGATTTTACCGATTCGCTCAATTTGCAACTGGTCTTGATCGAGTCAGTCAATCCCGACGACACTCGACTGAAGGTCGATTCGAATTTATCGAATTTCGATATTTTCGTCCGAATTTCCGTTTCTTCATCATTTAGTGTCTGTGGACATTTTCGTTTATTGAAATTATTGATTTCATTTTCTTTATTTTCTGTCATTTGGTTTTTGGTTTTTTGAATTTAGTAAAATTATTTCTTTTGATTTTGAATGGAAATTCTAATCTGAATTTATATCGAATCGATTGGTTGATTTAAACAACAGTCTTTCAATGCGTATTGTTTATTTCACTGAGAACTTTTTTTTATTAATTAATAGTTTTTTTCGCAAACGATAAATCATTAATAATCTTTACGGTATTTACAGTGTTAAAAACTTTCTGGATATAAAAGTACACAACAAGAATATGCTATTATTAAATAATAATTAGATATAATAAAAATAACGATAATAATCAAAATAACCATAATAATGATGATGAAGTAGTTACGCCATCAAAAACTTTCTGAATGTATAGATTTTTTGTAAGGAACATTTTAAATTGTATGAATGTAGTGATGTTGTATGTTGAAATTAGAATGGTGGTTCTCCCATCCAGATGAAATTAGTATTTTTTTGTACATTTAAAAAGACTGACTATTCGAACGTATAAATATAATAATTAAACTAATAATTTGATAAGTTTAAATTTTTAAAATTAACAATTAAAAATAAGTTAATATTCTTTTAAAAACAAAAACAAAAGCATTTAATTAGATTTAAATAAAATTCATTTCAAAAATTTTATAAAGTTTTTATCATTTTCAGTTTTTTATAACGAGATGGTTAAAATTATTATTTTTAATAATGTTTATAGAAATTAAATATTTTAAAAAGAAAATTATTCGAATAATCATAATTAAAAATAAAAATTAAAACTCCAACTAGAGCGATGTCCAACGATGAAAGATCTTGCGAAAGTTGTAATAACACTAAATGTTATAATAATAAAAATGCTAATGGAAATTGTTTCAATGTTTTTCACTATTTTAATAAGATTTTTCCAATTTGTTTATTAAATAAAAGTTTCTGCTACGTTTTTAGTCTCTCTGAAATTCACAAGTCGAATCCGGCGTACAAAACAACATATTATTTAAACAAAAACAATATTTAACAAATCAATTAATCACACATAACTTTCCCTCTCTTCAAGAACCCGATCAGAGTTTCAGTCATTCAATGCGCCTTTCCTTCAACCCATTTAGAAATGGAATTTTAACCTGGTGCGGCGAAATGAACATGAGGATCTTGTGTGATCCTTCGTATTGGAAATCGTTCTTGTTTCTCCCTTTCCGTTTGCCAAAACCATACTTTCTTCGTCAGAAAACAACATACAATCACTAACTAACCCTTTTAAAACAACCGTTTTCGAACAACCCAAATCAATCAACGCTATGGCTGACCTGTCATTTACGGTGACGATCATCGTCGGCAACGCCTGCAACTGTGAAGGGAGAAAGCCTGTTCGTTTCCCGACCGACAATATTTTGCGATATGACCCGGTTTCTGACATTGGTAGCATATTATTTGTCTGTTAGATTGCCACTGAGAACCCTTATGATGATAACTTTCCTTCGATTTTTTGTTTCTTTCACGATAAACATAGGGTCCTTTTTGAAGATTTGCTCTGCGTTTATCAAGTTCTCCCTGACCTCCGGAACTCCCTGTTTCTTTGTTGTTGTTTGCGTGTTGTATTGCTGCCATTGAACACTGTAAAAAACCCCTTTTAATCCACAAATACCTGCGGCTATACTCGATCATTTCGGTCAGGGGTTGGTTACCGGCCCGTTCAAAATCCACCTGCAACTCGAAAGGCAGCCTTTGTTAGATCGTCGACCTTTGCTGTTATCATCTTCACCTGAGACGCATAGTCTCGCCCTCGTGATACTATAAATTTATCAATTGACTGTACGCAGAACGTCTAGTCAGGCCGAACGAATTGTTTAATATCTTGAAGAACCGATCGCAGCTACTTTGCGTCTTCTCATCCGATTCCATGTAGATGTTCAGTGCAACCCCCGATAGAAAAAGGAAGATACGGGGCTGGATCAGTAATCTTCTGGATTTTCATGATTATTTCAAATTTCTTCTGCCAAATCTCGAAGCTGTTGCTTCCATAGAATTTTTCCAAAAACTCCAAAACGATTTTCATATCATTCATTATACCCGGATAGCTTGTAACACACGAAAAGTTTATTTTCAAAACACTCTTTAATTGATAATATTCAAACAAAATATTTATCAAAAAAGAATATATTAAATATTTCAAATAATTAAAATATCTAATATCCAACATATTGATTATTACAAACACAAAATAACACACAGCTTTATATTGATCAATATATATTATTTAGGTCAATAATATCAATAAAGGTATTCAAAAATGGTTAAACGATGCGAGTTTGTCAGATCACAGTTATTAACATCGAAACTATAAATTTCTTAAACGAACGATAAAGTTAAATCAAAAGTAAAAATGAATTCGTGTTCATCTATACAGGATACTGAATTCCAGTTTTAACTTTGATAATTAAAATATAAATGATGTATTAAATAATAATAATAAATTTACTTAATATACGGTTCCTTTTGTAATTCAATAGTAGTAATTTTTCTGTGACTTTGACTGAATTCATTATTGTTTATATACTAGTTTTAAATAACCTTGAAAATTACTAAAACTAAAACTGCTAAAATTACTAAAACTAAAAATACTAAAATTACTAAACAATTCTAAAAATATTTACAAATATTCTACAAATTTTATTAAAATAACTATTATATGAATCGAAAATTATTGATTTTTACCACATAATTATTTTCAATATTTCTACAAGAGTTTTTAGTTAAATTTTTTAGAACCCCAACAAAAATGGAAGTAAAGTTTACCCCTTTTGATCAATAAAAAAATTCGTCGCTGTCAATGCAGCAAAAGCTGAAAATTTTGAAACTGACGTAATCTAAGTTTCTTACCCAGCAACAGATTGGCGATCAGTTTTGCATTGTCCGATCAACTGTTGCAAATATTAAGGCTAAAGAAGACAATATTCGATTTAGAAGCTTTGAAAAGCAAAAATATACAAAGAAAATAACAACGATTAGGTTCAAACAAAGACGTAAAGCAGACCGTAATTCAGTGGTTCAAACAAATGCAATCGAAAAATGTAGTTGTAAGAGGTCCTTTGGTGCTAGAAAAATCTGCGCTGTTGGATATGAAGCTCAGAGTTGATTGCACACCAAGACACAGTTGGCTGGAGTGACTGAAGGCTAGAGAGGACATCACTTTTCCCCGTATACAACTTAAACGACCTATACAATTTGGATGAAACTGGTCTGGTTTATTTGGCAACACCATCTGGCACACTACCTTACAAGGGAAATAATCCAACTGGTAGTAAAACGGAAAAAGAAGGGCTTACGTAAGACTTTCTAACCAATGCCATGGGATCTGACAAGCGTATCATTGTCATTGGAAAATCGTCCAGGCAACGGTGTTTAAAAGGATTTAAAAATTTGTGATTCATTCGATTCCGACATGCGAAAACAAATAGACAAGTAATTCTTATTGTTGACAATGTTTCATGTCATTAATTCACGCAACTCACAAATGTAAAACTGTTGTTTCTACTCTAAACACCGCATTTATTATTCATCCGATTGATGATGGCATTATTAAACCCTTTACGCGCATTTTTTCCCGTAAACGTTCCAAAAAAATCATTTTTGTTTAACTGATAATTAGTGTACTAATTGTATACTATACATATATGTATGTCTAGAAGCTATTTTCGTTGCTACATAGAAGAAAAACAAAAATATATTAGACACCCGAACTTGACTCGGGCTTACAAAAATTTGCCAGTAATCCATACCCGAGTCCTACTCGGGCCTACGCGTTAAGGGGTTAAACAATCATATTGTAATAAAATAATAAAAAAATATAATTGGTTTATCTTTCTTTTCTAAAATATGTTTTCTAAAAACGTTTAAACAATTCCAATGACAATCACTGATATTTATTGCTTTTAAATTACTGGCTTGAATTATGTATTTAATGTAATTTTTCGGTGTTTGATTGTTTTGCTTTGGCAAAATGCGTTAATGTTTGTCAAATCCTTGAGTTTTTGTCAATGGAATAAACAAATATCTGACCATCAATATCTAATCTGTATGTGTATCGGTATGTTGATCATCGAGTGATCGATTTGGAGTGTGTACAAAAAAATCCTGCCGTTGGTGTGCACCATGATTTTAAATAAATCGAGAGTATGTGTGTCGAATATGTGTGTGCGTCGTGTTTATGTGATTTTTTTGGAGAATTGATTTGGAATGATAATTTAGTTTTTTAGTCAGTGCAATAAAAAAGTTTTTGTGAGTGAATTTGATTTTTTTAGTGTTCTCGACAATTTTCATCTTCAAACAAAAATGTGATTACAATTTGATTTTTGTTTGGTGAAAAAGCGAATTTTTTGTTGCTGCCATAAAAGAAATTCAATTCAACATAGTTATTCTCGAAATGTTATTTACTTTTATATTTTAAATTTTTAAACATTATTTTCGCGTAAACACGATAATTCCGTTGAAATGAATTGTGTGTTGCTCAAAGAATCCGATAAGAATATCAAGGTTATATCTATGCCATGCGCTTCAGAGATTGCCAAAGATCGATTATATTTGTATGAATCCGAACGGAATATCATTGGTATTTCTTATAATAGTTTAAATTGCCGCGATGATATTCCTAGAGATCTCATGACGATTTTATATTCTTTCAATATGTCTCTTAACGAACTGAATATCAACAATGTTTCGGTCGTTAACAGCCATCACAATCTTTCGTTTCTTGCCTATTCAATTGTTAAAAATTCGAACTCCGTGTCATCAAAGAAGAAGTTCATCAATATCGAGAGATAAGACAGATCTCAGGATCATTTGAAACCGAATTTGGACAACAATCCTCAACATGACGGTTTGCGGATCGCAAAACCGATTCTCAATTCGAATTCTCTATAAACGATCGCGACCAAAGTTCGATCACAACAGAGTCTGTTGCCGCCAAATAATGCCGAGTCGGAGATGTTAAATATCTGAGCGGAAATGTTGAATCAGATGACTCACCGCGACTTGTTTTGCGGACACAGGAATTTCGAGTTGATCGTTGTTGATGAGGTCAATCTTCCTAACTCAGAGTTGAAGAATCCGGTAGTTGTTATGAGGAAAAGTTGCAAAAATAGGCCCAGTACGATGGCCAGAGAATTTCACAAGCGTAACCCTGCTGCCTCCGCCCGATTCTTGCGGACCATGAGGGTTGGGTGGTACAATAAATGTGTTTTTGAGGTGCCGGCTGCCAAACCGAGTGGTGTCGGTCAGCGCCTCTTAATTGTGCGGGAAGATATACCGGATTGAGCAATTGATCGGATATTTCGGTGGACGCTGGTAACTGGTCTGACTGAGTGGCCCCCAACAAGTTTATTGCTGAGCAATGAACCCCAAAATCGGTCGACCGCGGCTTCTCGTATGGCCACCGTGATGTGTGAGGCGGCGGGATGTGTTGTGCGGCCGGTCGAGTCCAAGCGCTTTCATTTTAATATTCATTCGAAAATTTCAACGTGACAAAAATCAAAGAGGCATAGTCAAAAAAGTATTTTATTTGTTAAAACTTCTCAAGTAAAATGTTGTCACATGTTTATTTATTTAATTAGTTTATTAAAATACACTTCAATTATTTTTTTTCTTTGTCGATATTTGGATCACTACAGTTCTGTTATCTTGAAAATATGAGTGGAAAACGAAAAAACGTTTCAATTACCATAGTGTTGGGTATTAAAATTTCTAGAACTATTTATATAAAATAATTCTTTAAAATGTTTTTCGAGTAGTCTTAAAAAATTTATAACGTGGAATAAAAATATTGATATTGTTGTATAAAGAAATTATATTAAGGATAAGGAAATTTATTTTGGAATAACACTGTAATTTCTTAAATTACAGTTATTTTTTTAAAAAATAATACTAGTGGTTTTGGCGAGTCATTTTTATTAAATTAAGAATGATGAAAAATATTTAATAGTATTTATGAAATTAAAAATTAATGAGTTATTTAACTAATATTTGTAATATTTATCTGATAAAATAAATATCTACTTCCCTTTCACCATTCACTTAACGTATTTCTACAATCTAAAATAGGACTCAAATAAGAAATAATAATTACTTTATTAAATTTTAATTTTTTTAAAATTTATTAAAAGTAAGCGATTGAAAAATAAACGTTTTTTCAGTTACTAAAACGACCATTTATGACGTATGGTGGCCGTATTTTGTACTTCATTGACGGGATTAATTTTTAAAAATATTAATTATAATTAAATAAATATTTCTGTGATCTCAAGATCGTCCAAACTTTAGCTAATTTTTTATCTGATTATAAACCTGACAAAAACAGGTGGGTTTAACAGGCGATGTCGTCGATAATGATGTTTGATTATTTATGAATTTAGTTTTTAAAAATAATTTCTACTCTAAAAAAATCGTGAATTTTAATTTTTTTCCTAAATTAAAAGAAAGTTTTTTATTAAAAAAAATTAAAAAAAACATTTCATAGAATATAATTAAAAATTATTTTAATAAAAAAAGTTTTAATTAAAAATTGTTTTTATTAATAAATATTATTTTAGTAAAAAAACGAAATAAAATTTAAAAATATTTAAAATTTCATTCCAGTTTGTTTGGGTTATGGAATCAAATTTCTTGAACGATGAAAAGGATTTTGTGAAGAAAGCTTTAAAAAGGAAAAGTTCTACTGTCCTGGAGAAGGTTGTAAGTCCCAAAAGAATCATTAATGAAGAAACTTTGGATTTAAGTAACATAACTTTTGACAAATCAAATATATCCGATATTTCAATTTCCAATCCACTTGCTTCCCTATCGACCTGTTTAACAGATCATTTGAAGGAAAACTGTAATATAAAATGTCTCCGGAAATCAGTCGGTGATCCAACGACATGTAGCACTCCAACGCAGCAGATTCTTTCTTTTGATAATTTCAGAAAGTTACCGAAACCTGAAAACGAATTAAACGATTCAAAGGAAAATATTTTTAATAATAATGATAAAAATGTCAAAATTAATCGAAGCATTAGTTTAACAGCCATGGAGCTATTCAAAAATACAACTAATGGAGATTCATTCGGAAACATGAATATTCCGAACTTATCAAAAGAAACCCCTGTAACTTGTCTCTTTCAACCAACCTTTATGACTCCAGAAACTCCCAACAATTGGCAATCATTTGATTCTAATAACCAAGAAATTCCCTTCCAATTCACCATGAAAGATTTGAAACCAATTAATCCTCTTTTAAACATGAAACGAGATTTATACATGTCCAATTTCTCTCCAATGTTTTGTCAAAATCAGTCTAAAGAGATGGAAATGTTATTGAAGTCGAAAAGTACCGCTTCATTTCCTACGGAATATAAAATTTGTTCGGAGAAGGATCTGGATTTCTACGAAGAACTGAACAAGATCGAGGAAATAAGCATTGAAAAAGTAGTGGAAATTGTGAATGATGATTTCACTACGGATTCTTATGCTTATTATATATTAGACTGTCGTTATCCTTACGAGTATCAAGGGGGTCATATTATCGGAGCTCAAAATATTTATACAATTTGGCAGTTACTAAACTTTGTGTTTCTCGGAAATTGTGATGATGAATTTTTACAAAAGATTCCTGAAGACGATGAAGAATCGCTAACAAGTTTAATTAATCAAATCAGAAATCTGAAACAACCAGCTTATAAATGGAAAGGTCAGGCTTTCATATTTCATTGCGAATTCTCATCGATAAGAGGTCCAAAAATGTAAGATTACTTAATTATTTTGTGTTCTACTTTATTTTACGTGTTTGTCCTCTTCTTTCTAAATTATTTTGTTTATTTGTCGAAATTGTATGAGTACATTAACAATTTATTAAAATCAAAATTAATTAACCAATGAAAACGGTCTAAGCCAAATTTTTAATTGTGTGCTGATTTCACATCGATTGCGTAATCACACAATTGAATATTAGTTGTTCTGAAGATGACGGTTAAACAGTTAAGATCATAATTAATGGTATTTGATCAGTAATCAAAATCGGAATTTTATAGTTTGATTTAATTAATTTTTATTCAAGATGTTTTTTTAAATAATTTTTATTTACAAGTTTCTTTAGTTTATAAACTTTTACAAATTTTACGCTGTTCTTATTTAGAAAATCAAATAGGATCTTTACATTTTAATTATTCAATTCTCGAATAAAAGTATATGCTTAATATAAGTGTTTCTCTAGGGCGAGATGCATGAGGAACATGGATAGAATATTGAATGCTGAAAATTATCCGGCCATATTTTTTCCAAAGGTCTTTGTCATGAAGGGCGGTTATAGTGAGTTCTTCAGCAAATTTTCGGTAATCTTAATTATTTTGTATTATTAATTTATAAATTTAAATAAAAGTAAATTGCTGAGTGCAGCGTAACCTTTGTCAGTTTTTATTAATTTTCAAAGGAAAATTATTACAAAATTCCTCTAACTCTAAAAATGAATCTTTTACTTCATTGTCGGGGGCAGGGGTTTTGATTTTTTTTAATTTAAGTGCTTATTTGGAATACCGTTCTTAAAGAATGAAAATCACTGCATTTCTTTTTGGATTTTAATTAGTATTTTTATGCTCAAATAGGGGGCTGTCCTAAATGATGTCACACAATTTTCGCAGATTTCCAACCCTCGCTCCTCCCCCTCGTCACACTTTGTCACATAATTCTTTCACTAAATACTTCAGTATTTCGCTTTGGCGTTACATTTCCCAAACCCCCTTACCCCACGTCACACTTCGTCGAAAAATTCTGTCCCCCCCTGCGTGACGACTTTTCTGAACAGCCCCTAAATAATTTTTTACGATTATTTGAGTGAATTTAATTTCAGTTTTTCTAGTCTCTAAATTAAAGTTGGCAGCCTCACCATTTCCTGATTTTTACATTCAAAATAATAATTTGGACAAAAGACCAAATCTCAATTGAAAAAATACGAAACGGTCGTCTAATACCATTGATGGCATACAAATGAAGACATTTGAAACTTGATCTCTATTAGGGTTCTCTCCGTACTGTTCGACATTTAAATTCGAATTTGAGTTCCCGAAAAGCTTCTTTTAATTACGCATTTTTTAATTTGGTACATAAATGAAATCAGATTTTTTTCATTGTAACATGTCGAGTTTTTTAAAACTTATATTTTTTATACAAATTAAAATTTTTAAAAGAAATTTTTACAATATTTTCAAAATCCCAAAAGAAGTAATAATTAAATTAATAATTAAAATTCCAATAAAGTTTACACATTTTTTCATATTAAATTGATATTTTTTAATATTACATGCAGAATTTTTATATTGAATTCAGAATTGAATTACAATATTTATTAAAAATGTCTAGTTCGTGAATTCGGCGTAACATTTATTACAAAAGAAAAAAGTTATAAAAATATCTAGTTAAAGGAACTCAGCATCGACATTGTACAGACAGAACCGTCTCGCTGCGGAATATGCAGAGCTATCTCAACTTTACGAGGATTCACTCACTTTTCCTCCAATATTTCTCATTTTATCAGCATTACCTAAATTGATTTTTAGAAATATAGTTAGTAAATAAGTGATAGAAATCGTCATTTTTCAAATGAATTTTTATTTTCATAAAAATTTACACGACAACCACGACTAACTTATAAAAATTCTTGAATACACGATACAAATAATGAAATGAATTAGTATTTTATTGATAATTTCATAAAATTTTTCACGAAAATCCGTGTAGGAATCATCAAAATCGTCATTATTCGAAATCGGTATTAATTTAACCATTTTACGACTTGTACGGTTTTTGATCGATTTCATCACCTTCCAGGTGTTTATCGACAAAGGCGCTACACCGACAAACAAACACACTTTTTAGACAAATATTATATATTATATATATATATATATATATATATATATATATATATAT
>MQRK01223766.1:0-12232 GCA_001938485.1 Girardia tigrina | reverse complement strand
TTTCATAGTTCGATTTCATAGAAATTTGCATTTAAAAAGTCTGCTACAACGCTGATTATCTAAAAATAAACCAGACAATGAAAGGTGCACAGTGACTTTCTGAACGCACTGTATAAAGAATAAAAATAATATAAAGAATAAAAATAAGAAACTAGTATTTATTTTTTATTGTATTTGAATCATAACAAAGCCACTTTTCACCAATCACAATATATATTGACGCAAATTTGCAAGTGTACGTAAATATTTAAGTTTATTAGGTTCATTTGAATAATTTTGGAGCACTGAAGCAATACGCTCTTGTAAGAGTTCATATTTTTTCTTCTTTCGCTCCACAATTCCAGATTCAGCATTTTCTAATGTTAGTTTATGATTGGTTACGTCCCGCTGTAAACCATCAAACAGATACAACACAGTAGGATGACTACAATGAGATAAAGCGTTTAAAGCGTTGTGAAATCCTTCACAACAATTGGTCGTTTTTGGAGACATTTCACACGTAGCATCTGTATGGTTCCATAAAGGCATTGGAAAAAGAGCTCCTCTGTCATGGACTACGCCTCGAATATAAGTTAATTGGAAATAGTCAAGAATATCATTGTATGGTTCTTCATTCGGAAACGTTCCAGCAACCATGTCAAAAATATTTTCAAAGTCATTTTCAGGAACAAAAACTAAAGTTGCAAAAGACTTCAACTTGATTTTTTTTTGTCAGTTTTAGTTTGAAAATCTGATTTCAGACCAACCTGAATAATCCGTTGTATCAGACTTTAAAAAGATGAAAGTAGCATCCTTTAACATTTGCAAGAGGAAACGCATTTCGAGCTGCAGATATACATGCCTGTTCAAAATCAACTAATATTTTTTGAGGTGATAAATGAGGCAATAAATGAAGCAGAATGTCAAACATTTTGTCATATGTTCCACGATATTTCTTTTGAAGAAGAAAATATATATAAGGCGGATAAGAATTCCCTACCTTTACATACCAAGTATATAATCGATAAAACATTATCGAATGTACCGTCTCCAATAAAGGAAATGAAATGAAATTGAAATAGTTACTGAAATGTCCCAGTGACTATTTCAATTTTCAAAAATGTCATAGACTTTTTTTAATTTCTAAAATTTACTTGAATTTAATAATTTTTTTTAAATTTTACTTGAATTTAATAATTTTTCCAAAATTTACTTCAATTTAACAACTTATCTAAATTTTACTTGAATTTAATAATTTTTCTAAAATATACTAGAATTTAATTAGTTTTCGAAAATATACTTGCCTTTTATAATTTTATGTGGTCTCTTTTTTCCTTGGTCTCTTTTTTCCCTGGTCTTTTTTTCCGGTCTCCACTTGGTCTAACTTGATTGGATAATGAATATAGAAATGATTCTGGTGATCAAATTGGAAATCTTGAAGTTAAAAATCTTTCTCTTACTAATCATTATATTTTTTAATTATGTTTTTTATTTTAAAAATATAAAATTTTTCACAAGAAATTAATTTTCTAATTAATGAATTAAAAAATTTTTTGTCTAAAAAATAATAAAAATAATCAACTTAGTTCAAAAAAATTATAATTATATAAATGATTGGATAAAAAGTCTAGTAAAATTAACATACAAATTATTTTGATTTTGATAATTTTACTTTCATATTTCATAAACCATATGAAGAATACGCGGATATTGATTTTCAATAATATCTTAAAAATGGTTTTTAGTGATTTAAGTACAATGAGAAGAATCTCATTAGTATTTCAAATTATCATAATAAATTTTTAAATAATTTGCAATTACATTCTAACTAAATTAAAAATTTTTGCAAAAATAATCCTGTAAAGAACACAAATTCGGCTAATAAAAATATATTTAAATTAAATATTGATTGGGTACAATAACCATTTAAATTTGGAAATCTCCCCCTTTTATATGAAGGCAATATTATATAATATGCCCCGGGGTCAGTTCATGCAATTGAAATTGACCTTGCAATTGCACATTCCAGTGATGTCATGACATATGAAATCACGGGAATTTGAACTCTAGTTATGTCATAAGATTTGACATCATTGGAGTTCAATATTACTGAATGTGGTGAGGAATGACATCACCACAAATCCAGATCTATTTTTCTGAATGAAAAATATTATGATAACTTTAAAACTTAAACAAAGATCTTTAAAAAGAAAATAAATGTAATAATATTAAACGAAGCAATTGAATTATCTATTAAAAAATTACTAGACTTTCTTGCAAAAAACATATATTAATTTACTTAAACTAAAAATATATCAGAAATAAATTATATTTCTTTTTTTTAATATTTACAAAAAAATAACTGAATAGAAAATCATTATCTGTTGAAGATAATCAAAAAATAAGATATAATATTCTGAAAATATTCGAGATAAATGTAATAATAATTTTATAACAAATGCATACGCTTTTCACGCCTAGGACATCAGTCTCTAATAGTCAGATGGCAAGTCATTATCAGAAGCTCTTCGAAAAGCGCTCACTTATTAAGTGGGGGTTACGACTCTATTCCCTGAGAATAGTTGTATCGGAATAGATCAACCAAACACACAAGAGGTACGGCTTGCCATATCACAAATGGGAAATAGGAAAGGCATCCGGCTCAAATGGGGTGATTGCATAGGTTTTTAAATGTGGCGGGCAACCCCTCAATGACAATTTGAAGCTTGATTTTGGGATGATTTGGAACGGGAATAATCATCAGTTCTCTAAGGTTTGTAGGAGTGTAAAAGTGGTAACACTCTTCAAGGGAAAGGGTGCCAGATCTAATCCGAATATATTATAGAGGGATCTTTCTCTTTGAAGTTACTGGCAAAGTTTTTGCACGAATAATCGTAAACAGAATGATGCCGGTGATGGGAGAAAGGTTTTCCCTTGGCAGTTTGATTTTCGGCCGAAAAAAAGTACTATGTAAGCTGTAAGCATACTCAGGCCGACGCTAGAAGGTATTTGTGGTATTCATCGATTTAAAAAAGGCATTTGATAGTGACCAACGTAAAGTTCTGTTGGCCTGCCTGAAAAAATTCGACTTGGCCGACAATTCTACCTGATCAAGGAATTCCATGAGACCTTTATTGCCTCTGTTGAGGATTGTGAGTTTCTCATTGAAAGAGGTGTTAGGCAGGAATGTGTGATGAGACCTTGTCTTTTTAACTTGGTCTTCGATGAAGTTATCAAAACTGCGATACTGAAAGAATTCGGAGGAGGAATTACATTGATCAACGAGCATGGCGACGAATTTCAAGTCAATAGACTTGCTTATTCGGATGATCTATGTATCATCGACATTGATATGTATCGTGCCTGTAAAAACCTGGATATACTCAGAAGAAGATTTCAGAATTCGGGTTGACTATTAGTGCATCTAAGACGAAAGTCATGTGTCTAACTGATGACTCTGGGACGGGAATATTGCAAGTGATGTTTGGTAACAAAGTCATAAAATGGGTGAGCGAGTTCTGCTACTTGGTTAGTATATTGAACACATGTGGTAGCTGCAGTCGGGATGTCGACCAGCGGTTGCGTTGTGGAATGAGAAGTTACGAGAATTGCAACCTGTGATTCAAAGTAATCGAGTTCCTATAGCGCTGAAAAAAAGACTAATCGAATGAAGCATTTTTCCGGCAGTGTATTATGGGAAAGAGTGCTGCACAACGTCTGAAAAAGAGGTAGCCCGACTACAAGCTTCTCATAATACCTGTATACGCACTGCTCTTGGTAAATAAACTAAAAAATAAACTAAACTAAAAATAAACTAAAAATAAAATAAACTAAAATAAACTAAACTAAATAATAAACTAAACTATACCAAATTCTGATGGTATATAAAAAAATCGAAAAAAAATATCAAAAATTAAAAAAAAATTTTTGAGACGAAAAATTTAACAAGCTTTTTATTCCATAAAAGCATAACACCAATTAATTATCGAATTTCTACTTGTTCTCCATCTCTAAGAAAACATTCATGCAAACGTCGTCTGTAGTCGGCCACAACGCGTTCACGAAGTGCGCGGTCTCCACGAATTTCATTGACAACTCCTTCAATCGCTGCTCTCAACTCTTCGAGTGTGCTTGGACGTTGTTCGCGATGATAAATTCGACCTTTCATGTAGCCCCACAACCAATAGTCACAAGCTGTAAGATCTGGCGAGCAAGGTGGCCATGCAACTGCAGCAAAATGCGCCCGTGTTCTGCGATCTATCCATCGATTTGGAAACTGTTGACTCAACAATTCAAGAAAATCTCCAAGAATGTGTGGCGGAGCGCCGTCATGCTGCTCAATGAGAGAATTGAAATTCGGCCAAGTTTGAAGCTCTGGAATAACGTGCTCTTGATACAATTCAGTCATCCAACGACCATTGATTCCGCACTCATTGAGTAAAAAGAAGATTGTTGAGTCTGTTTGCATCTTCATCCAATTGATCCAATTCGGTTCGAGCAAACTCAATTCGAGTGGCATAGTCGGTCTCCTATTTGAGCCATTTGCAAATGATAGGGACGCATCTGTAAGTCTTCTTTCAAAATTCGCTGCAAGCTTCTTTGTGAGATACGAACTGTTCCGTGATAGTTTTCTTCGCTGTCAGTGTCGCCAGTTGAAACAAATGGATTGCGTCGAGTTGATAGATGAGGATTTGCAGTAAAGGCTTCACGGACGTCTTCAATGGCTTCTTTGATGCGAACACGTTTTGGCTTCTTCTTTCCGCGCTTTCCATGGACACTTCCAGTCGCTCGAAAATCGTCAATCCATTTTACAATGACTCTTTTTCCGGAATCTTTGCTCGACCATTTTTTGTTTCACTTCGGAATCGAGTTTTGAGCTGCGCATAATCATAGGCTTCCTCAACAAGCATCAAAACAAGATGAGCTTTTTGCTGATCAGTATACGTCATTTGAATCAAATTTTAGGGAAAAACTTTCTAAGTTCATTTAAAAAAACGCTTGTTAAATTTTTCGTCTCAAAAATTTTTTTTAATTTTTGATGTTTTTTTTATTTTTTTTTTATTTTTTTTATATACCATCAGAATTTGGCGACGCTCAGGATTCTAAAAATGTATACTTTACCTATAAAAAAGTAGGAGGATAAAAAGATCCAATAGAAAAGTACCTTGGAGTTTATTTTGCGTCACCCTGTACTTAATACGGATATATCAATTGGTTTGCCCGAAGCGCGTGTGGTACTGGTGAAATGGCGTATTGTATTCTTTGAGTACAATAAACGAAAAGGTGTACGTGAGGTTAAAAGAGTATTAAACTCTGAAATGACATCAGGAAATAAAAAAGTCAGCGGCCGTAAAAAGCAGTTGATTAAAGAGAGTATCGCCCGCGATATGTTATGGTTATTGAGGGCCAAGTAGATCTGGTCGAATACCAGGAATGCTTGAATGACAGAATAGTTCTCGACACTGACGAGAACTTCAAACATCTGATCAAAGGAATTGTGTCAGAAAAACTGATAAAAGTGATTGGACAGAGAAAAGAGTATCCGAAAATGCTTCAGTGGCATATCAAAAGAGTGCAACGCTTATATCCTTCTTGTTTCGTTGCTTCGTTCTGTTAGTTGGCTGTCGATTTTATTTTCGTAGAGCTCTTTTATTTTTTTTAGTCTTTCCTTATCAGAGGAGTGGTCTCGTGTTACTAGTACCTCCTCAGTGTAAGTTGGTTCTTTCTTCAACTTTAAAATAACGTGCTTCACAAAATAACGTAGATGAAGGAAGTACAAAATATTCGCACTAGTACCATTGGTACTGCATTTGGTTCTCTGATCGATCAGTAAATGTTCCTTTAACCATCCATCCGTTTTACATGTCTTGTGACAATTCTCCATGCGACATTGGAAAGGTTTGCCACCATACGGAAGCTGCGGTGTCGTGACCGTATGAACGTTTTGATTTGTCTTCTAGTTCCTTTTGTTCCGCAAAAGCTACGAAACAAGAAGGATACAAGTATTGCACTCTTTTGATACGCGACTTTTTTCGGATACTCTTTTACAATAATATTTGTAAATCTGTAGAAGACAGTTTAGATACTTTGACCAAAACCATCTATAATACGTTGGTTCATCTAGTTTCTATTAGTTGACTATCATTCAAAAATGTTGAAGTATTAGATAGAATTCGTGGTACAAGATAGGGAGAATGAATTTGATACTGCTGCTCGTAAGCAACATCAGTTGTTGCTGCCTACAGGTTAAGGCACCCTACTGTCTAAAATTGATTTCATTGCCCGCCCCTACTCCTGTATTACGGATTTGATGCAGAAGTTCATGGGAAGAAATTCTGCTTCAGTCAATTTCAGTATGTATCAGTTGTTTGACTTACTTGCTTCACTTAAAAAGATGGAACAAGATGCTACCACATCTACAATAAAAAGTACTTCTAACCGGTCTATTCTCAAGCTACAGCTTTACACATCAGATGGTGGGAAACAACCTGCTTTTAAAATTTTGAGATCTCTGAAGTTATTCCATTGTCCTGCTGTGGGTGCTGTTGGGTTCTTGATCGAGATTAAGACTCATAACACCAAAATTTTATTTATAACAATTATTAAAACAATTTTTTAGTTAATAATTTTTTTTAATAAAAATTGTTTGTCATGGAACTTTTCTTCGTTTTCTTTTTGACCAGATTTTTTATATAAAAATAGGAAATTATAAATATAAATAAATTGATAAGTTATTTTAAAACTGAAAATTTTTTATTCTATTTATTTTGAAAATTTACATTTCACTATTTTTAAATTAAAACCAACATAATTTTGTAGTCATATTTTTACTAAATTAACCATAATGATTTTTTATTATTTTAGAATTAGTTTAATGTTATTTCTTTTTTTTGTGAAACATTGTTAATTAATAAAGATTTTAAAGATTGTTTTTAAAAACACGCTTAATTATATTGAAGAAAATAAGAAACAAAATATTAAAGATTATTCAATTTTAAAAAACCTAAGAAAGAAAGATGTTAAAATATGTAAGTTTGATAAAGGAAATGGTTTCGTTGTATTAAACAGTACTGATTAGCGACAAAAACAAAAATCAGATAAATAATAATTATGATAATATTGCTTTTGTTTTGACTGTTCCCTACTCTGAGAGTTTCAGGAAATTCAAAAACTCTATTTTGAAACATGATGAAAATAATTTATTAAATTTAAAAATTGTATCTAGATCATGTAAGATAGGAAGTTTGTTTAGTAGTAAATCTATCACTCCAACTGGGTTATGTTCCAATTTAGTTTATCAATATAAATGTAATGGGTGTGACGCCCCATACATCGGAGAGATTTGTCGTCATCTCTGTAAACGGATTCAGGAACATAATCGCAGGGAAAGTGATAGCAATATTGCTCAACATAAGAAGAACTGTTTGAATACTAAAGTTGACGTAAGTAATTAAGATTTTGTGTTCACAATTTGATAATTACTGGGAGAGGGTGATGTGTGAAGCATTGTTTATCAAATCTTTTGATCCTAAAATCAATGTCCAAACACCATCCTCTTCAACTTTATTGAAAGTATTTTCCTGATTTAAATGACATAATGATTACATAAACATTGCTTTGATAACGCATTGCTTTGATAAGCGCGAGTATATCATTGTTAATTCAGTCTGATGATGACGGTTGATCCGTCGAAATTAATCACAATATATTTTGACGAAAATTTTTTGACTTTAAAAAATTCACTATCGTCATTTTTTAAATTAAGTATTTGTTAAATCTTTAATTTGCAGAATTTCAAACTGACTTTAAAATTTAAAATTATCTGTTTTTTTACTTTACAACTCTGGCAACTAAGTTTCTTATTTTATTTTTTTAAAAATAACTTTTAAAATTAGTACAACATAATTATCCTGGTCTTTATATATTTCTTTTAAATCAATTATTTAAAAATCCATTATTAACCAATTAATTTCATTTTAAATTTTTACTCTACAATTAAAATTTGATTATTTTCGAAAATAACTTTTTAAAATTAATTAAGATATATATATTTTTTTACTTAAAATTGCTTTAAAAACTTTTGATTTTAAATAATTCATTATTTTATAATTCTTTATAAAAATTAATTGTTTCAAAAATTTTGAGATTGAGCCTTCCCATTCCCCCGGTTTTTTGAAATTTTTGAATTTTTCAACATTCCGTATTATTTGTTTATCATTTGTATCCTTCAGCTTATAGCTCCTATCATGAATTTTTTCTATGATTTCATATGGTCCCTCAAATCTGTCTTCGCCTTTCGTTCTTATTTCCTTCTGTATCCAGACCATATCCGCAACGTTGTATACTTTTTTGGTCTCATTTCCTTCTGGGATGTTCTTTTCTTTTATTCTTTGTCTTGTATCCTCTCGGTCTATTTTGTTTCCACTGTACCACTGTTGTCTGTCTATTTTCTTACCAAACACAACTTCCCCTGGGCTGCACCCTATTGTTTTTTGTTTTGTTGCGTTTAATGCGAATTCCACTTCTGGTAATATATCTGCCAAACTCATGGCATTCCTTTCTTTTAAACTAGCTTGAATAAATTCTCGAATGGTCCTGAATTGTCTTTCGATTATTCCGTTTGTATTGTGGTGGTATGGACTGGAGAAAATTATTTTAACGCTTTTATTCTCCAACATTTCTCTAACTTTTTTTGCCTCAAAACTCTTACCACAATCAACATGTATCTCCTTTGGTGCACCAAATTTTAATACCCATTTTTGTAATATTATTTGTATAATTGTTTCTTCGTCTTGTCTCTTGATTGCCATCAAGCTGATGTACTTGCTAAAGTGGTCTATCATTCCGAGAATGTATCTTTCTCTTCTTACTGTCTTATGCCACGGTCCACATATATCTATATAAACCTTTTCAAATATTTCTGACGCTGTTATTTTAACGTTTTCTTCCTTTGTCTTCGTGGTAATTGTCTTAGTTTTTGGCACTCTATACATGTCCGACTACCTCCTTTACTGTTTTCTTTTCTTCCTCCATATCAAACTTGTCCCTCAGATATTCGTATACTTTTTCTGCTCCTGCATGACACAATAATCTATGTGTCTGTATGATTAAATCTTTCCGTTTTTCTTTTGGTATCCATTCTTTTTGACCTGCTCTCGCTTGGCTCGTTGTAGTTAGTGCTAACAATCTATTCTTATTCTTACCCTTTTTAGCTTCTTCATGTTCCATTTGACACTGGGTACACGTGTCGCAATTTCGTCTGGATAGCATATCCGCGTTGTTGTGTAGTTCTCCTTTCCTGTATTCTATTTCTATATCTAAACTACTCAAGTAATTCATCCACGTTTGGAATTGAGCTGTTAATGGTTTCTTTGTATGAAACATGAACGTTATAGCTTTATGGTCCGTTCTCAGTTTAAATTTTTTCCCGTACAAGTAATGATTGAAATGTTGGCAGAAGTAGAAAATTGCCAAAAGTTCTTTTCTTGTTATGCAATATCCTTTTTCGTGTGCTGACATTGAATGTGATCCATATGCTATTACTTGCTCCTTGCCTGATTCACCTATCTGAGATAGTACCACCCCTATGCTGTCAAAACTAGCGTCTGTATCTAGAATAAACTGTTTCTTGAAATCTGGAAAACTCAATATTGGTGCCATTATCAATGCTTTCTTCATATCCTGAAAAGCTATTTCACATGCATCTGTCCAAATTAATTTTTCCGTATTCGAGCCACACATTCCTTCCAATATTTTAGCTTTCTTCACATATCCATTTATAAACCTTCTGTAGTAATTGCAAATTCCTAGAAAACTTCTTAAATTTTTTATACATGTGGGTCTTTGAAAATTCTCGATTGCTGCTATTTTTCTGGGTCTGTCTGTATCCCTTTATTATTTATAATGTGTCCTAAAAATTTTACTTCTTGTCGTAGTATTTTACATGTCGATGGTTTGATTCTTAATCCTGTCTCCTTTATTCTTCCAAATATTTCTTTGACTACGTTATAATGATCTTCCCTAGTGCTTGTTGCTATTAATATATCGTCCAGATAAACTAATGCTCCCTTCTTTATCGGTTTAAATACTTTGTTCATTAGTTCCTGAAATGTTCCTGGGGCTGCTGCTATCCTGAAAGGCATCCGTTTAAAACAGAATTGTCCTGATTTAGTGGAAAACGCCGTTTTTTCCTGTGATTCCTTGTTCAATTCTACCTGGTAGTACGCGTTTCCTAAGTCTATTGTGCTGAAATATTTGGTTCCATGTAGTCTATCCATCATTTCCGTTATATTTTGCATGGGGAATGTTTGTCTCTTTGTAATGAGGTTTAACTGTCTGAAATCTAGACATAGTCTGATTTCGTCCTTGTCTTTTTTCCTAACGCATACTATTGGTGTGTTCCATTGTGAATTGCATGGCTTTATTATTCCATTTTCCTCTAGATTTTTGATTGCTTCCTCAAGTTTGTCCTCTAAGTGTACTGGCTGTCTTCTCGGTTTTATGTTTATAGGTCCCCCTGTTGTTTATATCCGGTGTCTTAACAAGTTCGTACAGTCGATATCCCAGTCGTTTGTCATGAATATGCCTTGATATTGGTGAATTATCTCTTCCAGTGCTTTATCGTTTCGCGTATCGATCATTTTCAGTGCTTCCTTTCCTCGTTCTTCGTCTGTGATTCCTTTCCCAAACTTGGCCTCGATTTCGCATATGTTAATTTTATTCGTATCCTGTGTTTATCTTCTTTCCATTGTAGCTCTATTCCGAATTCTTTCATTAAGGGCATGCCCCCAATCATGTCTGGTCTTAAATTCTTTACTATTATAAATCTTATTTTCTCTGATTTCTTCCCAATTTTCATCACTGTCTCTATTTCTCCTCTAACATCCATTTTTAATCCATTTGCTGCTGTCAATTTCTGATTTGTTTGTTCCATTCGTGTGCTCTTTAATTTTTTAAGTATTTCTTCTGTCATCACGTTTAAGGCTGCTCCCGTATCTAATAGGCATTCAATTTCTGTGTCCTCAATCATGACTCTGATACTTGGTCGACCCTCTAATCTGTTGTATACAATACGTACATTTTCATAATTAGTTATTATCAACAATTTCCTTTCATCATACGTGTCCTTTTTTATGAACTTCGCCACTTTGTGACTTGTTTCTGGTTCCTGATAGAAGTTCGGTTCACTCATGAATTCTGATTTAATTTTCAATAAATTTATATTTTATGTTATTTATATTTAATTTATTATTTATTTTATTCATATTATTAAAATTATTACTACTATATATATAATTTATATCATCTGGTCTGTGTTTAATAAAACTTGCCAATGCCAAGATCGGTTCCTCGTCGTCTTGGCACGATTCGTTTTTTTCTAATTGTTCTCGCTCTTCTCGGTATTCTTCCTTCTCCATCATCACGATCTGCCTTCCTCTTTCGAATCCTCTTCTGTAGTCGTCTGAGTTCCGGTTTCCTGGGCTTTTTGTATGTGCATTTGAGAATTGTCGGCTATCTCTTTGGGTTCTCCTTTGAAAATCCGTTTTTCCTTGATATCGTTTATTCAGATTCGTGTAACATTCCTCCGCTCTATGTCCTGGATTGTTACATCTTCCACATCTGACCTTTTTGCATTCGCGTCGCACATGACCTTCTTCTCCACATGCATGGCATGTGATCTTCCTCTGACGTTTACATTCAAAACTTTTATGTCCTTACAGTTCCAACATGTTATGCTGTTCTGCATAGAAGATCGTCTTCCGAAGGTTTCTCCTTTTCTCGTCATGTTTCTTGTTGTCATAAATTAACCATCTGTGTGGATTGATGTGTGTCCGCAGCTTTAAGTCGTATCTCCTCCTCAACGAAGCAATATCGAGGGCTAGTTCCAAAAGCAAATATGTTAAGCAAGTTCGGAGGATGATTGTGGGCCAAAAAAATTCCCRGAATTCCTTCCTGGATTTCCCGCAAAATCCAAAAAACCTCGAAAAAATGCAGTTTTTGGCCTATATCTCGGCAACCAGACCACTTAGCGACTTGAAACATTTACCAATCGATTCCTACAATAATTTAAAACAATATTGCCGAAGAAAGTTTTCAAAAATATCCTTTCGTTCGGTCACAAAAAATTAATCATTGTCAATTACTGATATAAACGTTTTAATAATTAATAGACAACTATTAATTTCATATGGATTAATTAATTAATTTTAATTAATTTTATATAGCGACTTGAAACATTTACCAATCGATTCCT
>MQRK01223764.1:9755-33235 GCA_001938485.1 Girardia tigrina | reverse complement strand
GGACGAGCAAACCATAACTGAAACGATTCTGAAGAAGTGGATCTTGAAGTTCGGAGCACCTAAAGAGATACATGTGGACTGTGGCAGAAATTTTGAATCGCATAGGATACAAGAACTGAGGATGCAGTTCGGAATTCAATTAATATTCTCAAGCCCATACCATCGCAACACTAATGGTATGGTGGAGAGACAATTCCGTACAATCAGGGAATATATTCAAGCGAGCCTCAAAGAAAGGAACGAAACGAGTTTGGCAGACATGTTACCTGAGGTGGAATTTACATTGAACGCGACAAGACAGAAAACATTGGGGAAAAGTCCGACGGAGATAATTTTCGGAAGGAAAATTGACAGACAAAGATGGTATAGTAACAATAATTCACCGTCATGGGAGAAAAAGGAATATACGGAAACAACTACACGCAGCTCATTTAATATCGGAGACAAAGTATGGGTGAAGAAGGAAATAAGGACTAAAGCGGATGACAAATACGAAGGACCTTATAGGATAGTGGAGAAGATTCACGACAGAAGTTATTGATTAGAGGAGGAAAATAAAAAACAAATAGTATGAAATGTGGAGAAGATCAAAAATTTTAATGAAAGGGGGGAATGTTAGGAATTAATAGTAAACGGAAAATTTTTGAAATAGACAATCGAAATTAAGTTAAATTAGTTAATTAAATATAATTTTATAAAATACCGGTTTAACAAAAAAATAAAACTTTAGTAATTTAGTTCCTCAATTTTTTTAAGAAATAATTAAATAAATTTATTAAATATAAGTTTAATGTAAATTAAATAAAAAACAAATTGTTTTAATAATTGGCAGAATTTTTCCGGGAATTGAAAATCAGAATGGAAATTGGAATTATCAGAAAATCAACGCAATCAATCAATTTTTCAATATCCGATAATTAATTGTGATTATTAAATATAATTTAGTGCTGGATATTTGTTCTCCGAGTGGTGTTCCCACAGATTCTAACACTTATTATTATTATTTGAATATAATTAAAATTTATATTATTATTCATATTATTATTGACACTATTATTATTATTATTATTGTTATTATCATTATTAATAGGTGGTAATATTATTATTACAGTAGTATTATTGTTGTTATTATTAATATTATTTTTTATCATAACTATAATTATTTGATTATTATTATTATTAAAAATAATATTATTATTGTTAATATTATTATTAAAATAACTATATTATTATTATTATTATAAAACTTACTTACTTTTCTTTCAAAATCAAAATAAAAAATGAAAAATTTTCTACTTGGGCGATGAACCGATTGGCTTTGCCAATCGCGTGTCATCTTGCCCAAGTAGAAATACCATTTGTTTCTCTTTTCTCATTTTTGGTTTGTGGGAACGGATTCCCAGTTTGGCAGCAGTTGACATAATTAGAGACATTTGCCAAATAATTCCAAATAGAATAAGCGACATTTGTTAAATAATTCAAAATTACATTTCAAAAAAATATAATAATTTAAATAATAAAAATTTTTTTAAAATAATATTTTATATTTTTATTATTTATATAGAATCCAATTTGGGTATAAATACCCTTGAAATTTTTATGCTATCACACAAAAAAATATACAAAACAAAAATATTAATATTTCAAACAAAGGAAAACGAAAATTGAAATACTAGAGTAATAATTATTTAGCCTCAATCATATTTAAAAGTCTCAGTTTTTGCTTCAAAGATTGTTGTACAATATTTTGAAAAGTGTACCTTGTGATTATCAAATATAAATTTCTATAATAATTGTTGTTGATCTCAATTGCAATAAATTTAACAGTATCAATTATTGAGCTGGGTTCGAGCTACGAACAAGTAACGCAGCCTTCAAATTAATTTGATTCAACTCACATCAATATATTTTTTGAACAAAATTATTCAAACAATAATTCAATTATTTATACCCAGCAATAAATTTAAAAACCACCAACACCTATAAAAGAAATTTTAATGAAAATCCCAGGTCAATGTTGTGGCGCTTTTCTAATGTTAAAATTTGGTCACCTTAATCTAATACAAAGACACAGTGATTGGGAACATTCTGTAAAACGGACGCGTGAATTAAATGTTTGCATTGTAAAGAAATTATAAAGGTTTTAAATATTTTTTTTCATTTGTACCACAGGATACGGTTCCAAGGTTAATCGACTTTCTATCACTCAAAAATATATAATGTAACAACTAAATTTATAATTAAAATTTTGTATATGGTGATAATATTAATATTATATACAAACTTTATGAATATTTCATTATTTATTCGGCAAACATTATAAAAATATATCATTTTCTTTACAGTTTTTCCCACTAATGGCTATTTTTTGTTTATTTAAATTAATGCTATCACAGATTAATATTTTATTGAATGATAAAATTTGCCATTTTTGAAAATGGAGGAAACATTGGCCCCCTTTTTGTTGGTCGAACATTTTTGTCGATCATATTTATAGTTTTAAATATTTTTTTGTAATTATTTCTCAGAAAATCTCACATCGCTTTATCAACCACCACATTCCTCAACAAGATCCAAACGACAGTTGATGTATTTATTATTATAAAATTTTATTTAATGCATGTTCAAGAAAAAGATTCATACATCTCATGCAACATCATTTACGCGTCATTTTATTGTTACATATGGAAATCTTGGTCAATTATTGGATTTTATTAATATGTAGTAACAATGTTATGCTTTTGATTTCTGTTGATCGGTTCATTTGTATTATTTATCCTTATTATTATAAAACACTTACCAAGAAAAAAATATGTCTATCTTCCTTTTATCATTATTGACCATTCTTTTTCCTCTGTATTATTCTGGAAAGTATACAATAATTGTTCCTTTTATTCTCGAAAATAAAAACATTACGAAATTCAGGTGTGGATATGAAAGAGATAAATATGGATTTTACTTTTTCATAGCTATCTTATTGAGTTATGAATACGATTTTGAATATTCCATCATCATTTTTCTTATTTAAACGTATTAAAACTAAATGTCTTCGGAATATGGAATCAGAAATCTAAATTCGAAAGAGATTATTTATTAAGTACTCAATAGCTAATCTAGTGGTAGATACCTTATATGGAATCATTATGACTGCTATTCTTTTACCATCATTTAACCATCTTGAAAATTTACAAGACGAAATGAATTTCTACTACACACAAACCGTATTCACAATTTTCAATCCAATTGTTTATTTGATTTTGTTTAAAAAATTTAGACACTTTGTTTCTTGTTTTTGTAACAAAAATAAATAACAATTGTTGTTGTTGCGGAAACCATGCCTCAACTTTATACTGAGAACCAGAAAGAACTTCAGTCCTTCTTTTACTTAATTTTGATTAAAATTCATTAATAGAATCAATAGAGAGCGGTTCGACAGCCCTTTGTCACTGGTTTCTGATAAGGAGAGCAAACGATTTAGCGCTAATCATTTGAATTGATTTGCAATTTAAAAATACGTTCTTCGATAAACAAATGGAAACTCAAAAAGTTAGAAATGCACCTTTTTATTGACTTTTTATATTTTTCAAAAATAAATGATAATTATGTGCAGTAAAATTAATATTTATTAAAACCATTTTTTACATTTAAATTAACACTATTTCACAATTTTTATTTAATTTCTCTCATTACATTTTAAACATTTTTTACAATTAATTTCACGAAATTGTGAAAACATTTTTCTCATAAAACACACGCACATGACACTAACACACTCTCACTCAACCCTGTCAGACATACACACAAACATGCAATTACACATTGCCAATCACACAATTCATATACATTCAATACATACATACATATTACCTGAAAACACATACCTGAAGACGATTGGTTCATTCAAATATAAAACAAACAAAGAATATCACGTGATCTTTAAATTGATTAAAATTCCTATTACATTTTGGAATACAATTAAACTTCAATTCAATTCCAAATGAAATTAATTATTTAATATTTTTTACTTTAATTTAATTAAATTTTATTTAACTATTAATTATGTTCTTTAATTATTTTACTTTTAATTATTTAAATTAGTTATTTTATTAATTATGTATTTTATTTAATTGATTTATATATTTTCTCTAAAACTGGCAAAATGTTTAGTCAATTATTTAATTTTCCACTCCACTTATAAAAAAGTAATTATTAACTAAAAAGATTTTTTAGCAGAATATAGTAATATTATACTCTATTCTGAAGGACAGATAAACTCAATGTATGTTTAGATATATGCTTTGTGCAGGGTTCGAAACGGTAGCACTTGGCATCATATGTAATCATCATTATCTATGGATTATAGATCAGACCGACTTAAGAGGTAAACACTAAGAATAATTTCCATATTTTGGCTTTTTGAGTCAGTTGTTACTGACTTAGGTTTTTGGATAGCAAGCACTAATATTATGTTGGTACTGAAGGCAATACGTGAAGGCAAGCTTTTAAGCGTTTTTGCCTCAGGAATTTTTACTACTCTAGTTTTCTTCAGGTACACTGTTTTGCTTGAGTCTGGGGATGTCTTCAACCTACAACTGATATCCCAATTCACTCGACGATCAAATCTGGAGTTTCTATTTGGCATTTGCGAATTAATATTATTCGACGAATTTAGTTTTGATCAATTTAAATTTTAATGCAAATTTTAAAATGCACAAAAAAGTGTATTATTGAAAAAAATTGTTGTTTTTAGGTTTCTAAAATATTTACAATTGTAGTCAATTGATTAAGATTTTCTAATGATGAAGACATCCGATAATGTGCAGAAATAAAAATAAAATTGATTTTTTTACAATTCTACGAAATTACGATTTCTGAAAACAGTTTTACCAAAATTGGTTGGGGTGAGCAATACACGCATTATAGGTAACTATGCTTGACGATCTAAAACCACTGACTCAGAAAGTATAGAAATAAGTAAATAGACACCAAATACAATTATTCACATAAAAAATAAGTCAGTATGTATTCATGCTAAAGAATGTGATGGATCGCAACCGTAATCACCTTTTTGTATCTCAAATTCTCATCCGGGCCCCAATCAGCTTTCAAAATTAAAACTGACTTGACCAATCGATCAATACCATTCCTGGTAATTATGTCAAATTCCTGAATAGTAAGCAATTTATCGAAATGAAGTCCATGGTTGAATGCAATTGATACGAGTATTTTCCTGACCTGATTGCAATGTTTTTCAGTACTGAATAATTTGTAGATTCTCGGTTTTCGTGGCCATTACATTGTGTTAGGATTTCGAAAAATACATATGAACACTTTTGATAAAATTTTATGTAGAAAAAAATTTAAAATAATTCTTTTGATAAAATTATTAATTTCAAACAAAATAATATTTAGTTTAGCAAAATTTGGAATCAAAATTAAAAATATTTTAGTCTTTGTTTTATTTGATCAATTTTCAAGGTTAGAAAAAAACTAGTATATAAACAACAACGAATTCAGTCATAATGCCCACCAATAATTTCCTGCAACAAATTTTAAAGAAGACTCCGTGTAGAGTAAATTTATTTAAATTCTTTATTTTTATTTCTTTTTCTTGAATTTGAAGTCGAACTAAGTATCCTGTATAGGAGAATAAAGTTCATTCGACTTTAAGGGTTTAACGGTTATCGTTCGTTTAGAAGATTTATAGTTTGAAAATTAATAAACTATGATCTGATAAACTCGCATCGAATATCCGTTTGTGAATACGTCTATTGATACTATTGAATTGAACCATATAAATCTGTGTGCTATTTTGTGTTATTGGAAAATAAAGTTTTAAAAAAAGAATTTGTGTTCGTTCATTTATATATTTATGTTGGAAATCCTTTCTGATTAATTGGAGTCAGAATAAAGATTAAAGATTACAGATTAAAGAGTAAAGAATAAAGATTTGAGTTTTTTTAAAAAGTAAATATTTAAAATTAAAGATTTATAATACCCAGCAATTGAATTCGGATTCCAGCATATACTGAAAGAATTAATTTTTTTCCTCAGAGTTATTTCATCTGAGAAGAGAAACTGCTGAAGGGGAGTAGGTACATAGCGATCCTTGACGCACGGCTGCTGCTCTCCGGCGTTGATTAACATAACTCTAGTACCTTCATATCTTGATTCTTAGTGAACTTCGAAAAGAAATTTTTAATTGAGTGGAAAAAGAATTTTGAGTTTCTGGAAAGCCTCTATAACTCTATGATTTATCGAAAATATTTGAAATTTAAATAATGGGTGTAATGCTACATACATTGCAGAGACGTCTCATCATCTCTGAAGGAAAATCCAAGAACATGGCCGTAATGTGCACAAAAGTAATATTGCTGAATACAGAAAAGTTTAAAAATTGAACGAAAATATTAATATAAATAATTATAAATTTTGTATACTCAGTTTAACAATCATTATCAAGGGGTCTGTAGTGTTCACTAAATCATATCAGCAGCAGTAACCAATTAAGAGTTTTTTAAAGTGATATTTAATTTAATTTCTTGATTTTTGATTTTGAAAAAATTTCTTAATTAGATTTGCGACTCCTGAAATTTTTGAGATTGAAAAAATTCAGACGTGCATTAAAAAAATTTCTTATACAATTAACAAATAAAAAATTTATAATTATCGAAAAAACTTTAAATGAATTAATATTGGTAATTGTTTTAATAAATACAAGATTTTATTGCGTTCAAAATACTCTGATTTTTGTTGTATGTTATTATTGCATCAACATAATTAGTGTTTATTATTCTTATTTCAATCTTTCTGTTTGAAATCGAATCTCGAAATGGCCAATACGATTCACTCGTGTCTCGAGTCGTGGAAAACCGTCGATTTTTCGTCATTACCTAAAGATCTGGATTTGATCGCCTATGAGATCGCTAACGAGAAAGATCAAAGTGACATTTCGCGGTTAATATTAATCGACAAAAATAAGAAATTCAAAGACCAAGTGTCTGTGGACACTCGGAATGAAATCGCTCCATTATTGAAGAGTTTTTAAACAGTAGTCGATCAATTGAAAAAAAGAAACAAGAATCCATGCAGTGCGCTCGAGATTGCCGCAACAACAGGTGACTACTCGTACTTGGCAACGGCGCAATATGATCCCTGATATCTCAATATCGACCAATCCAGAGGACGATCCCTGCTGATTTATTCGGTATTTCCCGATCCAAAATGCGGTCGGAGTCTGTGTGCGATAATTTACGCGACCGATTCGGTGACACTGGTCACATCAGGGTCTGTAAAGCTCTATATATCAGATCATTAGATCCTAAGATAAATATGCAAACGGGTCTCTCGGTTTTCAGTATGTCTAGATGACACAAGTATTCATTGGTTATACAATCATTGTATGTCTATATAAGTAGATTTAAAATTCATAATTTCTTTATGACCTGACGATAATGATTATACCATCGAAATTAATTGTCTGTAATAATAAAAAATTTTCTTTAAATGGTGTCCTAATGTTTTTTGAAATTAAATGCCTCTATTTTGTAAAAAATCGCATTTATATGAATATAAATAAATACATAAATTATATGAATAATTTTTTTCCAAACTAGTATTGGTCAGTTAACTTTACAATCGACATGCATCAACAATGGACTTTGCTTGTTAGCTATTCGATTGAAACACGAGCAAAGTCATTCTGACTCATAAAGTACACCTCATTCGCCCTAGCATGGACACCAACTTTTCTAAGTGCCTTATTGTCCCCGTACGAAGCAAACCACCAATATATGTTACATGGTGATCGTTCTGAACTCTAATGAGCATCCCAGAAACTGTTGATACATGACACTGGGCTTCAAGAGATAAACTGTGCTTTGTCAAAAGACGAAGATAGATACCATTTTACTGACTGTTCAGGCAGCTGATCTAATGTTTTTTTATGCTTTGGTACACATCACTCTGCTTTCTTTTAAGCGATGCCGATCCATTCAAAGCAATATCCACAATAGTTTTGAATAATGAAGGCTGATATTCCTCAATTCTCGGCCTTAAAAGCATGGTTCTGGCGTACAGTAATGAGCGTATTTCAAGATTATCTCCAAAACAGCATTAAATTTTCTTTTCTTCTCATCTCTTGTTTTCTAGGCTCTTTTTTGACAACCCGTCTTCTTCTTCGGCTGCTTTTTCAATTCCATTTGTCTTCTCTCTCAATTTTACGTATTGTTCTTGTGTAAGCATTCTATTTTTTTGTAATTCGTACTAGCTAATTAGATCAGAATTCAGAATATCTATCTTTGACTGTAAATGCAGTTGAAATGTAGCAATTTTTATTGTTGAGTTACTAGTACTAGGCGCTGAATCACCTGACACTCATCACCAGACACTTGTCCATCAGACAGCGATACATATTTTTGAGGTATTCCAATTGGCACATTTTGGAATATTTTTTATCTGCATATGATGTTTATTTACACCAAAACGTAAGAAGTGATCCCTTTCTGGTTGTGGAAATCACCTGTAATTTTTGCAACCAATTATCAACTTTAACTTGAAAATCTTCATCCTTTTTAATAACATTCCAATATTGAACCAGTTCATCTTGGCATATCTTTCCACTCCTTCTAGGATATGTCACCATGTAAGCGTCAAAAAGATGTTAGTTCATTTTGTTTTTATCCATCGTCAATTTGGTGCAAACAACTATATTTCATATTTTATTATAAATATAAACTAATTAAATTTAATATAAACCAATAATTAAACCTAATAAATAAGAAATATCTTAACTAAAATTGAAAAATATTTTAAAAAATAAAATTAAAATTACAAAAATTATTTGATTTTCTATCTAATAATTAGCATAATTCAAACAATGCCAACATGTAGGCCTACGTATAGAATCATGAATAATGTTTTACTAGAAAAAGACCCACCATATATGACAGATGAGCTGAATTTTCGACTTTGAAAGTTTCTGTTTTAATTTTTTGAATCGTAATTATTATAATTAATTATTAATTGTTTCCAATTCTATGTTGATTTAACAGTCAATCAAATAAGTTGGCTCAGTCGCTTTTCGACAAAGGTGCTGTACAGGCAGAACCGTCTCGATGCGGACTATGCAGAGTTATTTCAACTTTACGTGGATTTGCTCAATGTTCCTCCTTTATTTCGCATTTTATCAGGATATATATGATCATAGTAAAATTAGAACTTGACCGACTAACCGTGAATTAGATGATAACGAAATTTTGCAAATTTAACCTAAATTTATTTTTAGAAATATAATTAATAAATATGTGATAGAAATCATCATTTATCAAATAAGTTTGTATTTTATTAGTATTTTCTTAAAACTTTTCATGAAATTCCTTGTAGGAATCATCAAAATCGTCATTATTCGAAATCGGTGTTAATTTAACCATTTAATGACTTGACCGGTTTTCGATCGATTTCATCAATTTCCATGCGTGTTTCGGCGAAGGCGCTGCACCGACAGAATTGTATTGATGCTAGCTATCCAGATTGAACATGGTTTTAAATGTATTCACTCCGTTTCCTCCGCAATTTTGTATTTTATTTGTTGATATTATTTTTTTATAACGAAAATTTGTAATTTATACAAAATTGATTTTTAGCAAAATAATTAGTAAATAAGTGATATAAATCGTCATTTATCAAGTAAGTTAGTATTTTATTAGTATTTTCTTAAAACTTTTAACGAAATTCTTTGTAGGAATCATCAAAATCGTCATTATTCGAAATCGGTGTTAATTTAACCATTTAATGACTTGACCGGTTTTCGATCGATTTCATCACTTTCCATGCGTGTTTCGGCGAAGGCGCTGCACCGACAGAATTTTATTGATGCTAGCTATCCAGATTTATTACGTCCTTAAATGGATTCACCCGGTTCGTCCGTAATTTCACATTTAAAAACGTGACCGACTAACAAACAATCAAACACACTTTTTAGACAAATATTATATATAGAACAAATATTGCCTTGGTATCAGTCATTTTTGGGATATCACATTACTTACTAGGCAATACAAAATATTGGATATTTCCAAAATTTTTATTGGTTTTTCGTCAAACTCTGTAATACCTGTATTGATCATGAAAAATAAAGTTGTTTAAAAGTCATTCATATATTTTAAAAATATCATTATTTTTTCAAATAATCTTAAATGTTTAATGATTATATCATCTAATTATTCAAAAACTAAACGGTATTTGTCATGTAGTGTTATGTGTTGTTATCATAACGTTCGACTGAGCTGAAAAAATATTGGTTGTGAATTAAAGTATGTGCCTCATTTCGATGGGACGTCACATTTTTCAAACCCCCTCCATCCTTTATCCTACATTGTCAGAAAAGTCTGACCGCTCTCCCTCCTAGATATGGGAAGTCATTGAGAGACAGCCCATAATAACGAATAAATTTTTTGACGAACGAAAAACGATTTTTTTAATTTCTTGTGTGACATTTTTTATGAGTCTGATTTGAATTTTCGATTATATGCTTGAGTATAACGATTGAGATCTTGATTTTTTGTGATAGAAAAATTTTGACGATTAATTTTTAATTTAATGATAAAAAATGAAATTTGAAAGAAAGTGTTTTACTGAAAACGATTGTTGAGAATATAGAAATAAATGATACATATTCTAGACCAAGAAATTTTGGTTTAAAGAAAGTTCATGTAAAATTATAAAAGTTTAATTTGAAGTTAAAAACATAAATATACATAATATTAGTAAAAAATAATAAAATTAAAATAACATTTACCAAAAAAGAATAAAAGTAATAATTTCAGTGCAGTGCTTCTGTGGAGTTTATTTCAACAAAACATTTATTATAAAAATTAATTGATTAATAACTATAAAATATATTATGTAAAGTCGTTGTTTTACTAGGTTTAATTTTGGCACATGTTCTTAAAAAAGTGATCAATAAAATTTGATTTGTTCATTCTATGTTCTATTCTAATGTCTAATATAAATAATCAGTATGTCAAATCGTCGTTACATTTCCATTCGGAAATGTCTGAGAAAGTTTTATACATCAGTTTTTCTTGGCATTTCTCAGACTTTTCAGATGAAAAATTATAAGGCTTAAATAAATTTTAAAGGTTTCAAATTACAGTCTACTCCAGCTAATCCAAATGCCCGAAATGCACAGAAAAATGTTCGAATTAGCCGATATTCTGTTAAGTCGGAAATGATGTAATCCGAATAACTTAGAATTAAAAAGGAAACTGTCCAATCCAAACAAACGACTGTTTAATGTAAAACAAATTTATCAAAGTAAGAATAGACTATTTTTTACTTAAAATATTCAATAATTAAAGCCTATCGTTGATTCTGGAGAACTCTGTCAGAAAATATGTCATGAACAATGATTTCACACTTTCGACGAGAAGATTCGCTGAGAGAGAGTGTTGCAACAAAATATTGTAGTTGTACAATGGATCCACAGACACTTCGTATAAAAACTTTTTTATATAAAATGTTTTTATAAATAATTTTTTCTATTGTTCAGTATATTTTTGATAACTTTTTGTATAAGTTTTGAGTTAACTTTTGTATAAAAAACTGTAAATCGCATATATAGAAAATTAAAAACATTAAAAAAAACTAAACTTTATTTTTTATTATTGTTTAAATGTTGCCGAATTATATCAGTCGGTTCTGGGGTAAATAAAAAATTGTTTTTAAAGCCTACCAAAACAAACCAAATAATTTTTCACATCACCATTCATTTTATATTCATAATATCTTCTTATTTTTCATTCAATGCTTTCATTGTTAATTCTGTACTTTTTTGTCGGATTTCTCATTCTTCTATACCCAGCATTTAGCTGTGTAATCAAAATTGCGTCATCTCTCTCATCTTTCTTTATAAATTCAGTAAATTTCCATATAGTTGCATGTTTAGATAACATAGCACTCTGAAACTTTGAATGACATTCATCTAAGACATTATTAATTCTTCTTTCTTGATTGATTGTGGAATTCTAACAATTATATATTACTACTGGAAATCTTTGGTTAATTTCAATCGAATTATCACCATCGAATTATCACTTATACAACCTATATAATTAACTTCGTAAAATTGATTGAAATTATTTAGTTGGGTTGAAGCATTAGTAGAACGAATTCTAAAAGTTTTTTTTCAAGTCTTCTATTGGTATAAATGGCAGCACCTTAAATTCAGTTATTGTATTTTTTAATGTCAAATTTTCCGAATCTCTATAGCTAGTCAATAAACCATTTTACTGAATTTTTCTCCAAAGATTAAATTAAATAGGCAAACTCTAACGCGTGTATTAAGCAAAGTACCTCGGATTTCTGCAATTAAGGCATGATCAAAATATACTATAATTGTTTCAGGGTAAAAACTCCAACCGAATTTCTAAGCTGCCGAAATAAGATTATTAAATAATATTTGAAATGTCGCTGTTATTTTACGAGCACAAAGAACATAAATCCATGGAAAAGTATACCTAAAAACATCCGCATGTATAGTATATACATCCTAAATTAATGGGAGGAAATTTTTTTGTATGCATATCTGACAAAATAAAAGAAAATGCAAAGTTTTACTACAGCTCTATCTGCCAATGTACAGAGACTCTTCTGAATTAATCACATTTGCAGTTTTCCCTGCAAGACGGTGTACTGTTCAAACCTCTAACACGCTGTATGGCATGCTCTTTTGATCATGAGCTGTGGCATTTCTTTAATGTTGCACTCGATCATGTCTCGGAGCTCAGTAATGGTAGCAGGCCTTGTACGGTACACATACTCCTTCAAGTAGCCCCACAGGAAGCAATCACAAACAATTAAGTCAGGCAAACTAAGGGGCCACTCCATTGGACCACCTCTATAGATTCACCGCTGACGAAACTTTTGGTCGAGCCAGCTGCGTACTGAAGCTGCAAAATTGCCAAGAGCCTCTTTTATCTCACATAAGGCCACACAGTTGTTTGCAACAGGTGTAGATAGGCATCAACCTTGACTGGACTATCAAAGAAGTAATGTCCCAAGACAACCGCCGAAGTTACTCTACACCACATCATAATTCCCTGGCGATAATTTAGAATCTGCTCTTGAGCATTTGGTTTCTTTGCACCCCACCGAATAGTGTTGTGTCGTGACACTACTCCAGATTTGTTAAACAAAGATTCGTCTGTCCCTATTATGTAGTCAATTAAAGGAGGGTCAGCGTCGAATCTCTTCAAAATCGTTGTGGAAAACTCTTCTCCTCTATTAAAGTCCCAATCGCTGAGCATTGAAACGTGTTCTAGCATAAGACTTAACCAAAAAAATACGCTTGACTCCTTCGCAACAGAAGAATCCATTATCAGCACTTCTTATGATACTACGGAATGATACAATGACAGAAAAGGGAATGTAAAATTATAAATAAAAAGTAGTAGTGACTGCATGGAAGCATATATGTTTGCACCTGCTGAAGGGAAGCATAAAATGTAGAACGTTTGTGAGCGTAACTTGCAAGTTTTCTCGCCATGACACTGTTTACTTGGCTCATAGCACCGTACAGATACAACTGTAAAAATAAAGGCTTCAAAGATCAACTTGACTCAATTTCCCATAAGGCATCAGTGCGACATGTAGATTTAGAATTGCAGTGGAAAATTCAGTCCTCTCATCACACTTGGCTGAAATTTAAGCAAAAGTACCGAGCGGAAGTTGTGAAGTTTCTTATCTCACTCGCCGTGGACATTTAAAATGGTAATCGGATAAGTTCTATTTCTGCTAACAGCTTTTCCTCAAGGTATCTAGCTCAATAATACAGGTCCAAAATTATTAACAGCCTTCGCGATAATGAAATGACTTCTCCATTGGAGAAATGTCAACCTTACTGATTGACATTACATTACAGAGACCCAGACTGCTACCAAGAAATGCTACTCATAGTTGCTGGAGAAGTTCAGAAGGAACTCACTCGAAAGCTACAGGATTATGTTGCTTAAGCAGTAAAAGTTGTTAGCAGCATCAATTTAAAAATGATGGATTACAAGTAAGTCTCTACGAGACTGGTAACAAAAGAGTGTGAATTAAAAAACATCTTTAAAGTCTTCAACAAACCACAATAGATTATAGGCTCTGGATTGCTCTAGGTATCTCAGCATGCCCTTATGACCATAGTCGCACCAACTTTCAAACTGATTGGTGTTACAACAGATGGTCAAAGCGCTATTACAGGATTAACAAGGGGGCCCTGGAAGTTTATGAAGAACTGGCTGTATCGTGATCTATTGACGTCGTGGTGTGTTGTTTACAGAAGTGACTTAGCTTTTAAAATGATTGAAGGAGGCGTTTCGGAGCTGCAAATCTGGATTAAATATACCAAGTTTCTAGCTACCTACTCCAGAACACATAAAAAGACAACGAAACTCCTGCATATTTCAACCAACGACGAAATATTTCCTTGCTCATTACGAAGTTTGATTTGCGGAGCATATAGTTAACATTTTAAAGGCCATTCTTCATAGCCTTTACGGCTACAAGGAAGATTCTCCTATTTTTTTTAAAAGTGAAAGGTGAATTGGATAAGGAAAGAACAACAGCACGGGGATATTTGAAGATATCAAGTTTACCTAAACAGTATCATAATTGATGTTTTGAAAATATTTCGGGATTCGCAAAAGCAGCTATAGCGTAACTACCTGATTCTACCAGAGACAATAAGTAATAGAGATTCGGCACTTTGTAAATTCGACCTTTTATCCACGCCCCCCTATCCTGGTGGAGATGAAGAGAAATTACAGCCCCAGGAAACAGACTCATTTTAAGAGCTGTTAACACGAATATGTCAACTAAAAGAAATCAGTATGTGGTGCGCCTCAAAATTCTATAAGCAGCACAAATTTATCTTGGAGAGAAGTTAGAAGAACTAGTCCAAGACATATTAACTGTTTATGAAACAACAGAACTCGAAGTATTTATTAAAGCAGGAGTGAGAATAACACGACGCTTGTTTTCAGATGAAATCCATAGCTTATCAGATGACTGTGCAATAAAAGTTTTATCCTAATTGAAGTTGAAAACTAAGGAATGCAAAATACCAAATATTTCAATTACCGGTACTGGTTTCTTGCCAAACTTTGTAATATCGGTATTACCGGTATTGGTTATAAAAAATGAAACTGTTTAAAAATAATTTATGTATTATGATATATTATAAAAATGACAGTATTTTTCTATTAATCTTAAGTGTTTAAGGATAAGATCATCTAATTATTCAAAACTTAATTAATTACTACTATCTGTGCAAAAAATATTATCACAAGAAGCTCTAAAGAAGAATATCAACAACAGATTAACTAATTATATTGATTAAAAAAATATTAGCGTAAAAAGCACAAGCAATCAAAATTAGAGTTATTCATTCTGGATCTTATCTTGGTACAAATAAACTCACAGCAGAAAAGCTCTCTCCTCTCCAATGCATGATGGAGCGATTGTCAATAGAGCTTGATATAAAAATACAAATGTTTTCCTCTAGTATTTTGCTCCATAAACAGTTTTAATTCTGTTTTGAGAAGGTTTTTGATATTTTGTTGGAGCCTTTCAGCTTCAGTACTATCAGTTGAAGAAATGTTTCTTTGAATCATTAAATGATATTTTTCCTTCATTGACAAATTTGCTGATTCAGACGGCTGCGCTGTCTCTGGAACGCTAATGATTTGAGCTGGTAAATGGCCAGTAGTATTTAATATTTTTTTCCATTGGATATAAAAGTTCCATCAATTCAATAATATGTTTTATTAAAGTTATTCTCGGCTTTTTATTGAAGATTTGAAAATATTCATCATTTTCATTTATATAACAGTCTGGATTATGTAAAAAAGCAAAAATCTTTCACCCTCAAAAAGAACCAAACTAACTTTCAGTTTATTACTTAACCAATTCTTTTAAAAAAACTTTAAAATTATGCCTGCTATAATAAATTTGCATCTGAAAAAAAGTCTCAACTGCAGCTTTTGCTAGTTGTAAAACATGCATAAGTTTGCTCAAAATCTTCAATTCATCTTCAAAAAAGCTGAAATTAACCTTTAAATCTAACAAAGTTTTTTCTAACACAATCCCGTATAATCCATGAAATCTCTCCAGTATACCAAACGGAGTTTTCCATCTGGATTTAGAATTATATATTAAACATTTTTCCTTTCCTAGTTCGGATGTAACATATTTTGAAGAATATCATTTTTTGGTTGGAGATTCGTGGAAAATACTGGTTTTGAAACTCCATAATACCAGTATTACCGAAGTTAATTACCGGTTTCGGTAATACCGGCATTGAAAACCTTTCTACAAGACTGCAGCGGCGTATTTTTGAAAATAATATCATCTTCGGTTACACTGAATCCTCGCAGAATGCTTCCGGAGAGGCTTGTTCTTTATACAACTTGAATTTATCAGACAATCTCATGACCATCTCAGCTGAGACAGCCAACTCTCGCATGTTGATTGTAATAAATTGAAAGGTGACATGATAGTTTTATCCTCGCAGTGTTGTGGTAGAATTGTTGTGAGTGAAAGAAAGACAAGAAAGAAACCCAGCCCTGGATATTTATTCAGAAAGTAACTATGTTGCCAACTCTTTTTTAAAAAGTAACGTGTGTTGAAGTGTTGTGTAATATAACTCGTGTTGAACTGTTCGTAAAATGTTGTGGGTCGGGTGACTTGTGTATTTTCTTCTATTAAATCTGAGAACACTTGATAGAAAACTTTTTTGAATAAGAAAAGCCATTATAAAAAAGAAAGAAAAATAACTATTTTATCCGAGTTAAAAAAGGTACCGTATTCCGACACATGACCTGTCTAAATTACTTGTGCCTCCCCAAGTGAAAATTTCTTTAAAAAGGCTCTGCTTTATTGACTTTAAAAGTATTGACTTAAAATACGCTATGTATGTTACTCAATAAACTACTGTTCGGATTAGACGAATAAAAGTACAATGTATCTATTGTGTCCGCTCTTATAAGGTCGTTCAGTTTTCGGTTTAGCCAGCGAAAATTATATTCGAAAACGTATGGAAAATTTTCTGTGTTCGGTTCAGCCATTTCAGATTAGCCGGAGTAGACTGTAAATAATTGATCTTGTTTAGGAAAAAGAGATCAAACGACAGAACATTGTAACTCAATTCATTATTAAAATATATAAACTACAGTCCGACCTCGGATTTGAGGAATCCTCAAAAGTCGAATATTTTATACACTTTGCTCCAAGAAAATAAATGGTTTTTTCGAGATAACACGCAATATATGGAAGTAGCTAAAAAGAGTGATGGGAATTCGTGCAAAAAAAAGGATTATAGGAAAAAGATTGAAAAGTAAAATGAATCTATGTTTTTTCCTTGTAAAATTTGTTAATGATATTTCACTTTTAAGGAATCCTTACTTTAGGGAAATTGATAAAAAATTTCGACGAAAGCGAAGTCAGACTGTGTTTCAATTTTAATCTGTTTTAATGTTGCTGTTCAAAGAAGGAATTTTTTGTATCGAAATTTGTAAACCAATTCATAAACAGGTTAGGGAAGAACTCTAATCCTATGAAAGTGATACAAAAGTTACAAATTTACTTAAACGTTCACTTACTCACCACAACAATCACATACATATAAAATATTTTAATAATTATAAATTATAATTGCAAAAGGCTTTTAAATGTTAAAGAAAAAAGAAATACACAAGCTAAAATAAATATATATTTCAAATCAAAAATAGAAAATAGATTGTTCTTATTTGCAAGGTGTATTACTTGTATCGACTTTTATACAAACTTGAAAAAAAATTTATAAAATAATTTAAAAACGGTTTGTGTGACTTATTCTTTTTAGTGATATGAATTTTTGATTTCGTGATATATTTTTCCTGGTTCTTCTCTAACCACTCTGTACCATCAAGCATATTGAGAGTTGGTCTATCATTGGGATTGAAAAACAGACACTTTTTAAATACCATTTTTATCCTTTTAGGGATGTTTAAAGGTTTTGGATAATTGACGAGAAAAGTTTGAGAAAGATTAACAAATGGTATCCTCTTTTCGTAAAGTGTGTATACAAGACAACCGATTGAAAAAACCTGAGCCTTGTCGATGTTATACTGACCTCCAAAGAACACCTCTGGAGCGGAGTAACCGACTGTTCCCATTACCAGAGATGTAAAACATTCTGTATTCTGATTGTGCAGAATTGCGTCTTCAAAATCGATAAATTTTATTTCTAAAGTCTCTTTATTAATCATGATATTTTCAATTTTTGTATCATTATAAAATACATAATGTTGTCTCATAATTAATAGGATTTTAATAACGTTTCCCAAAATTTTTGGAATCATTTCTTTCGTCAATTTTTCACCAATAAAATCCATCAGTGTTTCCCATTCATCGGAAAACTTTTCCATGACAATATGAGCTGTTCTTAGAGTTTCGAGATAAAATAATGGTTTGGGTGAAATATTTAATTTACAAAGATGTTCGAGGAAAAAGTATTCCTTGTGAATATTTCTACCGGTTGAAGGATGATTTATCATTGATATACTCCACTTTTGTACATTTTTTATTACAACATTGATTGAAATTTTGTCTAAACACCATATTCCTTCGACTACTTTTGATGTTTTCAAATATTTGTTAAGGCAAAAATGTTGTGATAGGTACTCTTCATACTCGGCTAAACTTCGGAAATACACCATGGATATGCTTGATGGAGTGGTTATGAAAATATAAAACAGATTTTCACAATATTTCGTTCAAAATTCTTTTCGAAAAATTCAAAATTATAATTTTATGAATTTTTAAACTAATAATCAAAAAATATTTTAATTATTAAAAATCAAAAAAAATAATTTATCTGTTGAATTAATTTTTTTTAATATTTAATTTCATCAATTAACTAAATTTATTCCTACAATTTATCATTGAAAAAATTATTAATTTAAAATCCTTTTTAATATTATTCTTTATAAATATTTCATATTTGTGACTTGAATCACAAATTTGTTGCAATTTTAAATATAAAAAAAATTAAATATTAAATGTTAAATTTTTAATGCTTTTTAATATATGTTTTGATATTAGATATTTCTGTTTGATACAATCTACCATCGATTAAAAATATTTTTCAATTTATGATTCTTTTATGGTAATAAAAAGTTTATAATAAGAAACAAATAATAAAATTTCTTTAATTAAAAACGACTTTCCCTCATTTAAAAACACAACTTGTGGATAAATTATCGTATAAAAATGGCAAAATGTAATTTTTATACTAAAAAATTTTAAATATCTTTTTTGGCATAAAATTTTACCAAAAATGGGGTTATAAAATTCTATATACTCAGTTTAATAATAATTGAAAAAGAGTGGTCTGTGAAGAAATAAATATCAGATCTTTAGATCATAAGATTAACGTTCAAACGTCTCTCTCGACAACTTTTTTGAGTGCGTTTAGATTAAACAATTATTCATTGATTAAATAATCACTGTTTGCCTAAATAAGCAGATTTAAAACTCATTATTTCTTCATGACCTGATTACGACGGTCTTAATAATTAATCGATTGTCTTAATAATTAATTATCTTTGATAATAATTTTTTTTCTTCAAATGGCGTCTTAATGTGTTCAAAAATATGCCTCTATTTTTTAAGTATTTGAAAAATATGATAGTTTTTTAAATCCAAATACATTTATTGTACTATTTGCTACAAAATATTTATGATGATGATTGGAACTAAAAGAAGGGACTGCTTCCAAATATTTTAATACTTTTTTTAATTTCATCAGCTTTAAAGTTCTAATTTTATCAAAAGAACTAAATTGAATAACTCGAGGATCAGAATATTTGGATCAAATTAATGTTCGTTTGTTATAATTTCTTGATCATATTTATATATGTTCATCAACTTCTAGTCCAATTGGTTCTCTTAGAGTCACAATTTCTTGGGTAATCCATTTTTTTCAAAATTTTATCTTATATTTGCACAATAATTTTTTTATATTCCGTGACCGAAAATAAGACGATTTTATATTATATTAATAAAATTTAAACCTTATTACTAGTTATTAATTTAAACACTTTCAGACCGATTTTTGTCCACATTATTCTGTTTTGAAATATAAGTCTAGGGTAAAATGAAGGATATCAAACTAAAGAATCATGTTAATTTCATAACTCTCGAGATGTTTTATGCCAAGAAATTATGTAATGAAAACTGAATAAGTTCTGAAAATCTTAATAAGCCCATGTGAATTTAAATATTTCAATAAATATAAAATAAAACAAATTTCCAATTTAAAAAAGTACATAAATGTGGACGATCAATTCCGGAGGACGCGATTCCAACAGTATAAAGGTTTACGCAATATGATACTCCGTTTCATTTCAAAGAAGTCTTAAAAATAAACCTTGAATATGGTTAACGAATAAATTGATTTGATTGTATTTCATTTTATTTTTTAAATTTTAATCAGAAATACTGAATAATATAACAGAATTTCAAAATTTTATTTTTATTTCTTAATAATGAGATTCTTATTTTTGAATTGATATCCTTTAGTCTTAACGAGTTTCTTTAAGCAATATAATTTTCGACCTTCGAAGGAAGGTTAAACATTTTGTGATTTTTAAAGAAAATTTTTCAAATAGATGCTTATTTAAAAAATAATTATTGAAATTTAATTAAGTTTAGGCAAAGAAATTTTTAAAAAATATTTAATGTTATATAATGTTAAAAATGATTTTTTTTTAAATTTAAAAAATTATGGCATATTATTTTTATAAATTATAATACTCCATTTAATGATTAAACATTTTTAAAGAAATATATTTCGTCGGAATATCAGCCATCATAAGGCACTTCTGATCATAAATGTTAAGCTTATATATGTTCAATGATGACTTAAAACCCCCGAAAAAAAAATTATTAGAGACTTAATTTTGGCTACACATTAATTGTTCCTTATTCTGGAGATTTTAAAATTCAAATCTTTCGTTCTATAATTTTTTATCATTAAATTGCATTTTTTTATAAATATTCATAACTTTACTCGAATTTTCTTTACCTACACAATTTAAAAATTATTGCGACAAAAAATTAAATTTAAAAGTTAGTAAATAGTTAAATCTTTTGATTTGAATGGTACCTTACAAAATATCCTTTGGATTCAATATTTTAATTACCAGAGATTATTTTATTACTAATCAAACTTTTAAACAGTAAAGAAATTATGTTAATAGATAAATTGTAAAGTTATGAGGAGTAAGTTAATTTAAATGTTTCTTGTAAATGAAGATTTAAAATGAAAATATTAAGATGAAATTTTCATAAGGATTACATTTTATATTAAAAATTTAAGTTTTTGATAAATTTTTAAAAATATTTTTAAAAATATTATAAATATAAGCAAAACTTTTAAAACTAAAATTCAAAAAAAAATAATATTTTCTGCTATTTAAATATTTAAAATGTTATATTAAATGATTTTTTTTGAAACAACAAAAGAAAATTCTTTTAAATAAATATTTAATAGAATTTTTATTATTTTATTATAACGATTTTTAAAATAAATAATTGAAATTTATTCAGGTAAATGTTGTTCATTTGTTATATCTACTAAGTTATTAAAATTGAAAAGGAATATACTAGGGTGCACCGGACTCCGGCCTACATCCGGCCGGAGCCGGATTCCGACTATATTTTACCAACCGGCTCCGGCAAAAATCGGTCGGTTTTATTCGGAGATTTATTTATTTATTAAAACCTTTATTTTATTATAAAATCATTCAAATATTTCTATAAATGTTTATTATATGAATTTCTTGAAGAGAAATATTTGCTTTCATTAAAATAAGGCGCTCTACACTTTCTGGCAGAAGACAGGAATGATAATCAGAGAGTTCTTCAACAGCAGTACTAAATAACTGTTCAGAAGGAACATTGATTGAAGGTGAAGGAAGAAATCCTCTGACAAAACTTTGTAGAAATGGAAACCTTGTCTGGTTGATCTTCCACCAGTGCAATGGATTGTTATCGGGAGGAATAGCGGTTCCGAATCTATGTTTCATCATAAGGTTGAAAATGCAGAAATGCATGCTTTCGTTCAAATTGAGACATTATCTAATTAGCAGTAAGGCTTATATACGCTTGTGGTGAATACTGGGGAGTCAACATATTCACTATGAAAAAAGCTTTGTCTACTTTTTCGAGTCATTCCGAAATATTTGCTTCCATTTCTTTGTAAAGAGCTTCGATTATATTTTCTGAGAAGTACCTTCAAGAAGGAGGCTGATATTGTTGTGCTGCAACTGATAATACAAGTCGAAAACCTTGAAAAAGTTGAATGTCCATGGAAAAAAATGGTGAAATAGTCCAGAAGTAGAAGAGTAAAAAATATTCTAGAATAATCGTCCGCAATTTCTAGCTAATAAATGTGAGAATATTTTTGAACTCTATTAACAGTAACTTCACTCGTGCATAGACGTTGGCACGTTTAAAAATTTTCTAAACGTTTAAACGGTCTTCGTTTAGCAAATTAAACGTTTAAAAAACGTTTAAACGAGCTCTAACTTCATAGAAAAACATTGCGACTATGCTTTATTTTTTTCGAAGCCCATTCATTTGGATAATTTTGACAATTTATTTTGCATAAAATGTTTAAAGAGAATTCCTAAAAATAATTTAGTTCGAACATTTGATACAAAAATAATGGTTTAATCACAATAATCATATCGTTTTGTGTATATCTGTAACATTCAATGAATGTGATTTTCCATTCAAGGATTTTTCTTTGGTAAATACGGCCTTCAATTTAAAATATAATTTTTACCATCAGTCTCTGCATATTTTTTTTATTGCTGAAGGTTTCATAAATACAGTCACCATCAATATTTTTCTCTCTTCTGTTTTACCAATAATTCCAAATCCGATTCTGATACATTGATTTTTTCATATCCAATGTTAGTTGTCACATGAACCGCGGTTGCCATATTTTTTTGAGTGAAAACCTTTATTAACAACACAAATAGGTTCATCGCTACAACTTTTTTCTATAGCACAATCGGTGGTAAGCATCTTTCTTTGATTGATGTATTTTTTATATTTATTCAAATCTTTAATGAATGAGATATAAATAATGATAACCTTTAATTTCTCAAAATATTATTGGGTAAACATGCATTTAGTAAATTTTATAATAATTATTAGCTCTTAAATTATATTTTTTTTGTTTTTTCGTTCCATACTTTATAATAAATTTCTTTAGTTATTAGTAGAGAGCGGAATAATTACGGTAAACCGTAACCGTAAAAAAAAAAAAATTTTTGCGACTGAAAATGAAAAAGCCGTAAATTCTAATCTTGATAAATAAACCAGTAATTACGACATTTTTGAAATAAAAATTGAAAATATTGACATTGTAATATAATATTACTAAT
>MQRK01223762.1:4149-30738 GCA_001938485.1 Girardia tigrina | reverse complement strand
CTCGCATCACCAATAGTTGTTGAGTAACCTGTGTCAATCAGCGCTCTCACCTCCTCTCCATCGACTCGTATATCAATTATTGGTAGTTGCGCTCTACTCCTAGCAGCCACCCAACCTATGTTATAATGGGAGGCCGCTACTCGTTTCGCAAATATCAATACCATTGAGGGCAAGTTGCGCACCGGTGCTCAGTGCTACCACATGCAAGACAACCGTTGTCCAGATTATTTGCGGCACTTTGTGACGACGGTTTCATCCGGCATTCCCGTCTCATGTGACCCGTTTTGTCATATGTGAAGCATTGATTTGTTCCGGTGGGTTTTGTTCCATTGATTGCTGCTGCTGCTGACTGGTCTGACTATCCAATCCTTCCGGTTAAAAATGTGATTTATCCTGCTGATATCTCTGTCTGATTGACACGGAGCTGATAGCGGGCAACTGAAATTAATTCCTGCAACGTGGCTTGAGATTTAGTCGCCTCCGATGTGATAGGGCGGGCTGTATCCTTCGGGAGCCTTACTAAAAAAGTTTTCTTAATAAAATGTTCTTGAAGATCTTACTCTTGGCAAATGAATGTCGCGAGCCTCCAAAGCGCCACCAAAAACTCGTCAATTGACTCGTCTTGTCGAAGCTTTCAATTTCTGAATTCGTTATAAGCAGCTCTTGGGTCCGGTCAGAATGCAACTGATAATACCGCCTTGATCGCATCGTAGTTTTCTTAATCTTGTAATGGCAACCCTGCATATAGCTCGAACGCGCGACCCTCCAAAAGAAGTTGGATCGCTTCTACTTTGTCGACTTCACAATTGAGGCTGATGCTTCAAATTTCCTACACCACGTGCTGAAATCTCTATTTCCATCAATTGTGCGGACTGCGTCTGTAAATTTCACACTGCACATGCCGCGATAGCTTATCGTTTAAATCAGAAAAAAATAAATATGCGTCACAAATATTTATTTAAATCCAAACTCTGCATCGACTAACAACTAATTAAAAGAAATGAATTAATAATTAATGACAATTAATAACAATAACCTTTTATATTATATGTCAAAACTATATGTATTGTGAGGGATAATTTGGAATGTTGTAAGTTTTTTGTTTGTATGCTGTTCACATTGTGACTCTCCTACTCAAAATGGATTGATAAGTTTATTGATTGATTATTTGAATATGAAATAAAAAAAATTAATCTAATGATATTAATTTTAAGTACTAATTAATTTAAGTTTTATTATTATGAATTTTAATAATATTTTTAGTAAACAATTTTAACTTATTAAATTTAATATATTTTAAAAATTAATGTTCATTTAAAAAATTACGTAATGTATTTCTATCCAATAAAATTTAAGAAATTAAAAATTAATATTAAAATATTTCCTATTCACTGTTTGTTTAGATTTGAATATATAATCAAAAACTATATCAATCAAAGAAAGATGCTTTCTGAAAATTGTTGTGAAGAATCTGTTTGTGTTGTCAATAAATGTTTACTTTCAAATTTTGATGTTAATTAAACTCATATTTTACTTAAAACGTGCATAGACATTATATATAACATCTGCATAATCAGTTAAAGTAGCTAATCAATCATCAAAAGTTCCTTGGTTACCGTAACCATGACGCATAAGCTTTTAATATTATATATAAAAACTATATATAAAAACCTTGTATTTTTTCATAAAAATCTTCTAAAAACTTTTAAAATCATATTATCCACCTATATATATATATATATATGGCAACGAAATGCATACATCATGTCAATGAAATGCTCAGGTGAACATGTAAAAAATACAGAAAAATACCGAATAATATAAAAATATATGCATAATAATAAAGGAATTACCTTATCAACCATTACCATCATATTATCAATCATCGAATTTACTTTAAAAACATTTTTCCATATATTAAAATATAGTTAGAATTCAAGGAATGTGTTCGCAAACTTTTATTCTAAAAAATAAACCAAAGAATAAGCTAAAGAATAAACCAGATTTCTAAACAGATAATGTTCTTCATTTTCATCAATATAATAGCGTCCTTGTAATGTCAGTTCATTCGTCTGAAATTCGGCATAACACACACATGCATATTTATATTTGTTGGATAAATATTAAAATGTTATCAAATAATAGTAGATTACTATTATTTTTCTTATTTATTTGATAAATTTTTAAATTTAATTATTTTATTTATATTTATAAAATAAATAGTACAAAAATATTATTATTAATATAATCTTAAAGTTTAAAAATTAAGAAAGGCAAAGAGGCCAAAATGACAAAATCAGGCATAAATAAAGTGATTCATGTAAAATCGAAGACCAAGTACAGATCAGGGGTCACTTAAGTTGCCGAGCTATGTATTGAGCGTTAAAAGTGTAGACGGTTGACATAAATTAAAATTTGATTAGGAAAATCAATCGTGAGAAGCTTAGAGGCTGAAGTTACCAGAGGAGAAGAAATTGAGATTTTGTCAATGATTATTGGATAGAGAATTGTTATTGTGAACATTTGGATTAAGAAGTCTCATTGGAAATTAAATTGAACCAAGAAATCCTGTTTCGATTAAATTTGGAAAATATCGCTGAAGGGTCCGATTAGGAAGGCGAAAAATTAATCGGTTAATATTGATATTATATTATTTATTTCAATTTTGATAAATCATTTAAAGTAATTGGTAATAATTTTAATAAATTTTAGTTTCTTTTAAAATTACATTTTTATTTACATCAAAATCTCCTACAAAAAATTAATTTTTGATATTGAAGGGTGGGCTCTTCAATCAAAAGTTTAATAGACACACATACAATTCGTCAGGCTATTTTTACATATATACGTTTGTAAACTATTGTAATTAATTAAATAAATTTTATTCAATCATTGTCTTATTTGTTGTCCTTGAATTTAAAAAAAAATAATTAATAGAGTTTATAAATTATAAATTTTGACCTGCCGTTCTAAGCACACCCCTTAGATCCGTCGAACCAGCGGAAAGTAATTTTTACCTGGTCTTCGAGGAATTTATAATCGTCCCCCAAAGACCAAACATATACATATATATACAGGGTTTTTCAATTAAAATCAGAAGTGTTTCAAATAAAATCAGAAACGTTTTAATTAAAATCAGAATGTGAAAATCAAAATCAAATCATTTAATTAAATTTTAAAATAAATTAATCGTTTAATTTATAAATGTTATTTATGAAAGCAATTATTGAAAGACATCTTGAAAAATTGTTCATCTACATTTATTTTTACATGTATAATTCGTATAACAAAATAAAATCTAAGCCCATGGTTTTAATCGAAAGAAAAAAAACAGCTTTCGAATCGTGAAAGAGAATTGATATACAGTAAATACGACGCTGGAAAAACACTTAAAACGATTTCAAGTGAGATCGATGTGAAATATAAAACCATCTTTAGTGTTGTGAAAGTTTATAAAGCCAGTAGTAGAATAAATTCACTACCAGTCCGTGGTCATAAAACTTCAAATCTTAACCAAGAACATGTGGATTTTATTAAAAATGAAATCGAAACTAATTTTTCGATAACACTTGGATTGTTAAAAAATGACTTGGCGTTGGAAAAAAAACATTATTGCTTCGAAATCTACAATTTATCGTTCAATAAAAGCATTTAATTTTTCTTTGAAACGCGTAAGTATTGTCCCAGAATCTCGATATACAGCATCGTGTATAGCATCACGATTTGAGTTTGCAAATTACAACTTGTCCTTAAATGAAGAAGATATTATTTTTTTCGATGAAGCGGGTGTTAATTGTTCAATGAGAAAATCTTATGGACGAAGACAGCAAGGAACGCCTGCTAAGAAAACAGTTAGAAAAATTCGCAGTAAAAACTTTTCAATTTCGGCGGCTATTTGTAAAACGGGGTTGTTAAAATATGATGTATTGGAAGGCTCTAATAATGGAAACACTTTCATTTCGTTTATCAACAGGCTGCTTTCTTTCTTGGCGGACAATAACTATGAAAAAAAGGTTATTATAATGAATAATGGCGCAATACTCATAGTTGGTGGAGTTTGTGAAGTAATTACGAATGCTGGACATGTTTTAAAATTCCTTCCGCCGTATTCTCCACAATTAAATCCGATTGAAGAACACTTTTCAAAATGGAAAAATGGAATCAAATCTAAAACTGTTGTATGTGCAAGTGAATTGATGGAAGCTATTCAAACAGGGAAAGATTCAATCACATCAGAAGATTGTTTTGGGTTTTTTAATGATATTCGTAGTTATGCTTGTTTCCAAATTTTCCGGAAGAAGGGAGCATCTGGGCCCATAGAGATGCTCTGAGAGAGTCAATAATGTCTTCCATCGCACTCGAACGCTTTTCATTCATCAAATTGTCGTACTGATTAATGACAAATCCCTTCGGACTCCAGGATACACAAAACGCATTCGATTTCTGATTTATAATATCGATTTTGTTTTCTTTCACACAATACAGTGAGACCGTTTCGTTCTAAACCACCAAAAACGACTCCTTCTCATTTGGATTCCACCGCAAATCGACCAACTGCCTCTCGGTATTCGGTTTATATTCACAAAAATTCTATTCTTCACTCTCCAGCAGTGATCTCTCGACACAGAACAACCCGACAGTCGCCAATCGACCATCAACGGTCACCAAGGCAACCAGTAGAATCGATCCACCGCAAATGAACTCGATCCAGGCGACACTCAACCGGAATTTGATAGAGAAAATCTGATCGACACTCACAAGCCCGTCCCTCAAGTCGACCGATTCAATACTCGCTCTCTCGCACGAGGAATCAATGCAGAAATACACATCGTTGTCGGCGATCGACGCCAGTAATCCGACCCGACAATCGATTGCATTATATCGGATGTTTTTCGTGCATTTAGTCGATGACGGTTTGAATGGATGAATCGTTTGAAAATTAACGTTTATCGAATTCGATTTGTCATTAAATCTTTCGAATCTTTCATAGAATACTTTAACTATTTCAGTATCGATTTTCGAATTGATTGATTCACATTTCGCTTTGTAAAAACCAATCTTANTGGAACAATTCTCTATTCGCCGATCACACAGAAACACTGCGCCGTTTATTTGATTATTTCTATTCAAATTTCGATCTAAAATCGATTCGAGTTTGATAATATCGACGAGAATAATTGACGCATCCTTTAATGTTTTGTAATTTTAATATTTGCGGTCTTTTTTAACATCGCGATTAGCATAATTCAGCATCCAGAAAATAAATTAACTCTTTAATCAATTCAAAACGATATTCAGTCACGTATCGAATTTATTTTCATCAATCAAAAACTCTATCGTTTTTACAGGTTCATCAATTTAATTCAGATTAACAAAACTCAATCAATTATCAATAACTAAAAAATCAAAATTACAATTAAAATTGTTCAATTTCCATCGAATAATTTTTAAAATGACAAAAAATAATGAATTAATTTTCCATTTCAATTTGACTTGATTTTCTCCAATTTGAAACGAACATATAATAATGATAATAATTAATTTAAAAAACAAAAATTTAATAATTAATATGTTCGAATCCCGAACAATGATTAAAAAGCAATGAGACGTGAAGAATTTTGATTAAATAACAGTTAGGAAGAAGAAATATTTTTAAATTACTGTGTATCATTAATGATGCATATATTGTTGTTATAACGTTTATATTTTTTTAACAAAATTAACGTTTAATTATCTTTATTAATAAGTTCTGATTTTAATTGAAACATTTCTGATTTTAATTGAAAAACCCTGTATATATATATATATATATATATATATATATATATATCTTCTTTTCAACCTAAAAACCATCACATAAACCTCAAAAAACATCAACATTACCACAAATATTTACTAAATGTATAAAAACATTTCAAATACATTCCAAAATCATGCATATTGATAAATTATTGTCTGTTGATTAAAATTCTTCCTTAATATCAGAACAAAACATTTAAAGTAATTCCAAATAGAATTTCATATATATGTTATGCTGAATTTGTGTAATTGCCGAATTCGGTAACTTTGCCAAATTCACGAACTCGGCAATTTTTTAAAAAATTTTTTAATTCAATTTTGAAATTGATATTAATATTTAATTTGAAAAAAATAACAATTCAATATGAAAAAAATCCATTTAATTTGAAACATATCGATTGAATAAGAAAATTATGTATTTAATACGAAAAAATATAAATTTTATATGAAAAATTATCGATTTAATGTGAACAAAATATAAATGTAATATGAAAAAAATTCAATTTAATTTGAAAAAATATCGATTTAACAAGAAAATTGTATTTAAAACGAAAAAATATCAATTTAATATGATAAATATTAATTTAATATGAAAAAAGGACCAATCTAAAACTAATCGAGGATAGTTGAGCTAGACTATCCTCACAATCTTTTCTAAAGGTCTCGGGCGTACGGGGTGTGGGTTGCGAAGGGGTTTTCTTTCGAGTTACGTTCGTTAAAGCTGTGATCGTAACATTTCCATGGATACCTTGATTATTTCAAAATTATCTATTTGTCCAGAATGCCCATTTTCCGCTACTTATTACATATAGATAAGATGAAAAAGATAACATTTTACAATTTATATTTCAATTTTTACTGTTGTTCCCTTTACTTGCTGAAGGATCATTCAGCACTCGGTCGCTCCATCATAAGGTAAAACGGCGATGGAAAGAAAAAAAGTTAAATAATGAGTTCTATTCATAACTAAAGTATAAAATCTATAAATAAATAAGCTAAGAACTATTAATAATTCCTTTGGAATTATTGACGATTCTAATCTTAATTACATATTAAATTAAAATAAATACTGTGACTTCAATCGGAATTTTTAGAACCGAAAAACGCAAGAAGATTATATGGAAGCAGTCCAGATGAAACACAGGAACTGGTAGGTGTCCAGTCTAAATCAAATACAAAACAAATCTTCTCTCGTTATAGTAAAAAAACCATCTAAAAGTGACTTTTCATTTGTTCTTTAATGGAATTAAGAACGCTAATGTAATTTTGACATTTTTATTATTTTTACAAGTCGCTCTGTCATCAGGTTAACCAAATATTTAGTAAATTTATATTATTCGAATCGACTAATATTTTTATGTTCAACTACTTGAATCAGAATTTGGAACTTGAATATTTAAAAAACAATGGTCACAAATGTTATTGGTTAAAATTAAAATCACTTAAATATTTTGAAACTATTTCAGTGATGTTTGATTCATCCCACATCGCCAGTTCTGCTTACCAACAATGGCCCACTAGGCATTTTGTATTCGATGTACACCTCCAACAAAAATATTAGAGAGTGGCGCACTTCGAACCCATTTAAAGTTTGAGAATAAGTTGAGAGCATTTCGCCCCCAATACTTCTAATCATTCGCTTTACCATGTTCAACTACTAAAATGTTATTCATTTAAAATTTTACAGCGATTTTTAAATGAAAATAAATGAAAATATTAAACTTAAAATTCAATAATTTTATTTTTAAATAATAAGAATTAAAATATTAATTAGCCGTCGGAGTTGGAGAGACGCAATTCCAAAGCAACTCGATGAGGAATATTGACTCTGTTAACTGGGTCGACCGGTTGATAGTTATTTTCCCTCATTTCAAGTCGAAAATAGAGAATTGTTTTAAAAATCTATTAATTATCCAAGAATAAAATAATTTTTAACCAATTATTGAAAATAATTTGTAATATTTTCAATAGTTAATTTGCTCACAGTTTCACAAAGAAAATGATCTTGAAATATTGAAAATAATTATTTTTGAATTTTTTACGTTCACGTATCCATTTGTCAAAAATATATGGCTAACCTGTGTCGTCTTCCAGACAGAAATATTCAAATTTCGAGGGATTCTAAAATATAATCTTGTCGCTTCGGATTTTAATTCTAGTGCTCCTGGATGCTTGAAAATTCCCTGGTTGTTTTCAGTGTTTATTATTTTCTTAACAAAGAATTTTAAAAGTATTTAAATGGTTAATTAAGTTTTCATATTTGTGTTTTTGCATATAAGATGTTGCAAACAATAGTGAAACATAGCACGATTTATAACTAAAATATAAGAAATATAATTTTATCATTATTCCACTACAAATATAAATACAAAGTCGTTCAGACGTCAGGAGATTGTCGAGAAATTGTGTTTTTTTATTGTTTTCAGCAAGGTGATTTCATGTCCTTGGCGATAGTAGGTATCTGGAATTATTATCAACATTGAGAGTGAAGGCGCAGCTTTTTTCGAATTTCCTGAAAGATGTGCTGGTGCTGAATCTATTATATTGAGGGATTTTTGATTGAAATAGGATGCTGGTCGTTTATTCAAAACTTTGTTGACCACCATAACAAAAACATCTTTGTTGACCCATCCTTTTTCATTTCCTTTTACGAAAATCCCCGTGGGAACTGTTCTTTGGATTATATTTTTTGAAAGAAGATAAATATTTACTTGGAAATTTACCATCAGCTATAGCGCAAGGCACAAACATAGCACTTCTGAGCCCAGTTGTAACGATTTTGTTATATCTTCTTTACTTTTACTCTCGACTGTGTATGCTTAAGGTAATATAATATAACATAATACCATAAAATATTATATTATCATGTAATATATAATATTAAAAATAATATAATATAATATAATATAATATTAAAAATTATAATTATGATAAAATAATATAAAAATAAATTAATTAATATAAATTTAATTACTTTAAAATCAATAGAAGAAAAATTGAAACAAACTATTAAAAGTGCTCTAAAAGTATAATGGATTCATAATTGGATGTCAGGGGTAAATAAATGACAGCGTATCAATTATAAATGAGCCCGGGAACACTGTTTTCTGTCAGACCTTTATTCAATGTTTGCTTTCGAGGATTTCTTTCTCAACGTAATTTAATAATTAATTTGTTTCTTATTGTGAATAAACATTGGCAATGTCGATTTGAAGCTGGCCGGAGGGGGGTGCCATCAATTAAATTATGTCAAATCCTCCAATGAAGCACTAATTGAAATTAAATTCAAATGGAAGGAAATATCTTTCCTAGTGAAACCCTCAGCGCAGGACGCGATGGAGACCGGGGCAGTTTGTGGTGGGCAAATAATCCCATGGAAAACATATTTCATTAATTATTTACAAATAATAAACTTTGTCAATAATTGTTTTTATTTATTTTTTTACTGGGCATCGTTGTTAAAATTATATTTGATCATTTGGTTATCGTTCTTTTTTAAAATAAATTAGTTTAATCAGAAAATATTTTGATATTTTCTATTTAAAGAAGCGCAAATTATTATTATTTTATTGTAATATATTTATTACATTAGCAATTGTTTTAATTAAAGTAAATTAAAACCAATTAGCAGTTGTAGTAAAACAAAATAGAAAGGCTTAAATCTTACAGACTGAAAATATATTTTACATAAAATAGAAACTAAGACACTTAAATAAATTATTATATGATATATATTTTTTATAACGAAAAAAAAATTTAGAAGATTTTTATTTCCATATTTATATACGGTGCGTTTAATATTATAAGAAACACTAGCATCAAAACATATTATTTATTCTTATGGTTTGTTGTTTGTATGATGTTTAGATTTGTGACTCTCCTACTCAGCGGTCTTAATATGAGAATGGAATACAGGAAAGGTGAATGACATTTAAATGGAGATGCTATGTCAAGAAACTCTTGCGCATTATGTAGTCAATGTCAAACAACACATGAAGAAGCGAAGAAAGGAAAGATTAAAACTCGAATTCTAGCGTTACACAAAGAACCAAATAGTTTCAAATGGCAGAATGACAATGAAGACACAAGGAAGAACAAACAAATGGAAACTGAAAGATGACATTGTAGCAACGGAAAATAATAAGTACTGGATCCCGAGAACTAATAAAATCGATTTTATTGAAGATATGCAAAAGATGCTATGTCATGCTGGGATTTAAAAGGTTTTTAACAACTTCAGAGATGATTTTGATATGGAAAATATGAGAGAAAAGATAAAAAGAGTTGTTCAAAGTTTCATAAATTGTCAAAAGCGAAAAACACTAACTGCAAAAACAAAAGAAAAAAAAGGAAAGAACATTTATTTTTCGACAGAACATTTATTACATTCACAAATTTTATCATCTTTATGATGATCAATATTATTGCTTTCACTATAATCCATCAATCAATTTTCAATATCTCTCATTATAATCTGAACTATACTTGAGAAAATTATTTTATTAAAAAATATTTAATTTAAATTTGATTGGCTAAAATAAAATATTTTTATAGTCATTTTTAAACATTAATTTGATTTTAATTATTTAAAAATTTACAAAAATAAAATCATTAAAATTATTTAAAAGTAGCAATAATAAAAATTACAAATTTGGATATTAAATCTAAATTTAAATAAATTAGTTTCAGATTATAAGAATTAAAATATTAATCATCCATCTGATTAGGAGAGGCACAATCCCAAATCAACACCCAACATTTAAACATTCAAACACTACAAAAAACAATTACACACCCCATATTCATCACATCCCCCTCGATTTAAATGGCTTTAGCCATTCCACATTTCTGATCAAAATTCTACCATCTTCTAGCTCCAATTCATAACTTCTTTCATGTCTTCTGCTTTTTACTGTGGCTGGGCCCATATGTCGATCTTCTTCCTTTGTAGCATTTTCTTTTTTTATCAATACTTTATCCCACATATGAAATATTCGTTTTGTCTCCATCGTATTTTCGCTCTTTTCTTTCTTATTACAACTCTCTTTCTTAGTATCTTTCCACCAGTGTCTTAGCTTCCTACCAAATATCATTTCTGCTGGGGAGATATATGTGGTAGCTTGAATTGGGCTGTTCATCATAAATTCTACTTCTGGCAAAATTTCCGTCCAATCTTTGTGGGCTTGATCTTTTATCCTTATGTTCATAACATCTCTAATAGTTCTAAATTGTCTTTCAATGATGCCATTGATATTGTGATGATAAGGACTGGAGTAAATTATTTCTACTTTAAATTTCTTCAGTATGTCTTTGAAGAGTGTCCTTTCGAATACTTTACCTCTATCAACATGGATCTCTTTTGGTTGTCCGAATTTCCAAATCCATCTGTCCAGTAGAACGTTCATTTTCTCATTTTCTCATTTTGATGAATTACAGCATTCAGACTTATACACTTGCTAAATTGATCGATTATAGCTATAAGAAAATGGATGAGGTTCTACAGGATTTGAAGTTATTATATATTGCCATCAACAATATTCGAAGAACATGCGTCATATCCAATATCAATTACTGCGCGTCCCCATGGGTGAAGCACAACATCAATAACTTTATCCATGTTCATGCTCCATAAGAATACCAACAAAATCTATTTGGGAGCGGATAGTAGGGGGAAATATATATGTTCATTACCACCCGTTGCCATGGTAACGGTTACCATTGAAACGGTTCCGGTTACCAAAGCAACGGTCACGTTTACCATAGCCGAAGTCCTGATCACCCTAGAAACGGTTCTGAACACCCTAATTTAGGCAGCAACGGTTCCGATCCCCTAACAGCGGTCGAGTTCACTCTAACTACGGTTCAGGTTCACTTCGTAACGGTAACCTAGGTCTTATTTACCATAGCAACGCTAACTAATTGACGTTTTTCATTAGCAATGGATACAGTAATTCAAGGCGGTTGTAACCATGGTAACGGTTACCGTATTCATAGCAAACGTTGACCCTTTCCTTAGCAATCGAAGAAAAAAGTGCTAATCGATCGCTGCACAGTGCCTCGATATGCTAATCGATATTTTTAAAATGCTACTTAAAAAAAAGTAAGTTTTAAAGTACTAGCACAGTGCTTTTTAAGTTGCACATATGCAAAAGTACAAAAATCAATACATAAATTTTTTTAAAAGTGCTAGTGCCAAAGTTCGATATCATGTGTTTGATACACATTTTGATTGTCTATCTGAATGTGCAATTAGAAATTTCATATATTGATTACTTTTTTCTATAATTAGCATAATGTGTAAATTTACACAAAATGCACATCGATTTTAAAGATAGAAGAAAGCAGAATATCAAAAATATGCTGATACACTTGAAAAGTAACCCATATACGTACATTCAGATTCCATATCAACATTTTTTGAAAAAAAAAAACATTTTCGAATATTTCTGAAATTCTTAAAAAACTACTCAAAAATCTATTTTTTTTCGTATATATCTGAAACCCCTATGATATATGTATGTTGTTTACCATCAAACAATACTTCATGAATTGCCTAATGTACCTCATTAACAATCACAAGTACCATAGTTACCGTAACCAAGATACATAACCTTTTATTTTACATGTAAAATCTACATGTATAAAACTCCTATTATACTTTAAACGTACATAGACATTATAAATACCATCTATACAATCACCAAAAGTACCTTAGTTACCGAAATATGATACATAACCTTTTAATATTATATATAAAAACAATCGAAAACACCTGAAATACCCTGAAAAACACCTTAAAAATCTTCGAAAACATGTAAAAACCACCAAAATTACACAAAAAAGTGCAAAAATCAATACTGCACTTCTCTGCACACGTGCTAATCAATACTTCACATATGCAAGTGTGCAAAATCAATAAGTTCACAATTGTGCAAAGTGTACTATATTTATGTTTTTATATAAGAGAGCTGGGCAGAGGTCGAAGGTAGTAAGATATCGAAAATCTGTCTGAACAAATGTATAGAAACCGATAGATTAATAGTCGGAATATGATCTTCGATTTTTGAGGAAACGTACACTAATCGATTATTGATATGTTGTGTATTATAGTGTAATGTGGGGTCGAAATGCCCATAGGTCGAATGCCTAGACAGAAGGTGTAGAAAGCAAAATATGAAAAATCTGTTTGAACATGGGATAGTAACTCATATATGAATAGTCAGATTCAATATCAACATTTTTGAAAAAAAAATCGATACGTAGTGCTTTTTCGAATATATGCACATTATGTGTGCAAATAATATATTATAGGTATGTATTATATTATGATATTATACTATGTTATCAACCAATATCGTATCAACCATTCAAAACATGACCGTATCCAAGGTGATATCGTCATGCATCCATCATGTCAACGTATTGCATTCATCAAATTATTGCACAACTGAACATGTAACAAATACAGAAAATACTGAATAATATATAAAATAGTATAAGAACTACCTTATCAACCATTACCATCATACTCTCAACTATCTAATATACCTTATCAAACATACCATCAACCATCACATTTACCTCAACAATCATCAAAATTTACATATCAACCATCAAAAATATCTTAACAACCATATTATCAACCATCAAATTTACCTTAACAACCTTTACAATTAACATATCAACCATCAAAATACCTTAAAAACCATACTATCAACAATCACATTTACCATATATCAACCTGCAAATTCACTTATCAACTGTGAAATGTACCTCCTCAACCATACTACCAACCATCACATTTACCATATGAAACATCAAATATTACTTATCAACTGTGAGGAATTTTTTGAATAGTGTGTTGATATAGTGCATGTTGTATGTATGTTGTATCGGATTGTGCCTCTCCTACATAGATGGATGATTGGTATTTTCTTTGATTCTTATTAATTAAAAACAATTTAATTTAATTTTAAAGTAAAAAGATTTAAAATAATTTTTGAATGTATTATTTATTTTTTAATGTAATTTAAAATTTTAATATATTAATTTAATATGTTTAGATTTAATTTTAACCAATTAGATTCTTTATAATTAATAATTCTTATTAACAGATTTTCATTTATTGAAACTAATTAGTATGAACTCAGACATATATTGATCAAGAGAGATGTCAAATAGTGAATGCGCTTGTGATATTAATAAATGTTGTAAAACTCATATTGATGTTGTTAATATGGCGACCACAGGTCGTGTAAGAAAGAACATTATGGGAAACGAAATATTTGATGGATATAAGTCGAAATTAGATGACTTCATAAAAAATTTCGAACGTTATGCGGATATTATGGGTATGACAGAAGATAGAAGATTAGTGATGGTGACGATCTTCATGACTCCATCAGTAATCACAAAATTTTCAGAAGCAGATGGAAATACGTATAAAGAAAAGCTTAAAACGGGACTTGTGAAAGAAAAATCCCTGCTTGACACAAGGAAGGATGTTTTAAATCTCCGGTGGGGATCTTCAGATCCAGAAGACACGTTCAAAAAAGCCGAAGAATTAGTAACGATATTAACAGAAAGTAAAATTTCTAAGAAAAAGCTGCTCAACCTTGTTTGCATGAATATAGTTGACGATTATGAGGTGAAAAGAGAATTGAAATTGAGAGGAGCTACCGAAACAAAGGACATAAAAGATGTAGTTTCAAATATGTATGAACTACGCAAAATGGGAAAAGAAGAAACAGTTGCGACATACAATACGGTAGGTAAACATGATGAATGGAAAACGGTAGATAAATGTAAACCACACTATCTAGAACGCAACCAACAAAGAAATATCGAAAATAGGTACACTAATCAAAGAAATAATGAATACAAACCGAGAAATAACCATTAAAAAGTTGTAAAATGCTGGACATGCCACGAAGAAGGACACATCAGAAGAAACTGTCCAAATATAAAGTGTTCTTATTGCAATAAAAATGGTCATATCAGGACGTAATGCCACATGAACAAGAATAAATTTAAAGAAAGAGACCAATATGCCAGAAAAAATGAATGACAAAGAACAAATAACCCACGAAATCAACAGAGGCATTGAAATCGAAGATTGCAGAAATGCCTGGTGAAAACTATTACAACGAATATGAAGAAACACGATCAAATTAAGGAAACTCGAGGCAAAGAATGTTTGCTGATAATAGACAAGTTTACGACAAATACCAGGAAACCGAGGATGCAAGATCACAAGGAGAGGTGATCAGTGTGCTTCACTAAAAATTAAAAATGTGTGTGTATGTGATTGTGTATGTAATGGTATGTATGACTGTATGTGTTATTGTGGGTTGGAATATACCCCTCTTGAAGTTTGTGAATTAGATTGTTGGAAAAAAAAATTTGAAACATACTGTTTTGATAAGGAGATAAAGACAAAATCGTAAAAGTTGTAACAGGAAGAAATGTTGAAAATATCAAAGCTCAAATTCAAAGAACTTAACCCAGAAATTATAGCAGGAGTTGACTTTTTGGACAAATTTGGAATAAAAGTAAAGAAGGAAACTATAGATTCAACTGTAATATGGATGATTAGAGATAGTCCAACAGATGATGACAGACTAAAGAGAATTAAAGAAATATATAACAACCAACTAATGAGACTATTAACAGAATATAAATAAATATTTATGGCTGACAAGTGGGATGTTGGGAAAACTTCCTTAACGAAACACAAAATAAAAACTCGTTGAGAACCAGGCTTAGTGCAGCCTTATCGACTACCACAACATTTTGAAGAGAAACTAGATGAAGTCATTAGAAATTTTAAAGAAATCGTCAAATAATTGAGTTGATTAAGAAAGTTAAAAACAAATTATAAAAGAGCGGAAATTTATGATTCATTATTAAATTAAAAATGAAAAGATACCATTTTAAAATGATTTTTTATTAACGAATATATTTCGACGAATATTATCAGGTAATTCTGATTCCAACTGTTAAGCTTATATATTTTAAATAGATGATTATGGAATCAATTATGTAATTACTGTTCACATAAAAACTTTCAACAAAGTTGATGAGTCACTTGATTGGATATTAATTGCCGGAGGCTTAAAAAATTCAAGTCTTCTATTCTAAGAGCAATTAATAATATGAATTTGAATTTAAAAATCGTATTTGTGATATTAAATAATATTTTTCGTAACGTAACAACTCATCGCTTACTCATCGATTTTTTTCGTAATAATTACGCAACGATGAGTAATCCAATATCAGATTTCTTTTTGCCACTAATTCCACGTTGTTTAGATTTGTCTATTTTCAGGTCTCCAGCTGCTTAGTCCGAATCGCACTCAAGCTCCCTTCAGAAGCCTGCCATCCGGACCTATGAATCTGCCACCTCAGGACAAAATCAAGGCCACGACTCTGGTGTCGCAGGAATTCGTCTTGACGATAATCAGCCTCAACCTAAGTCTTTTCCAGCCCACCAATGTCCGATTGCGATCCTGACAACAATTAATTCCTTTCTCCTCACACAGTGTCAGCATTGGCGTCCTCCTCAAGATGCTTTGAATTCCAGTGCTGGAGCTGCTTATGAAAATGGAGCAGCTGGAGACTTGTCTGGACAAATTGGATCTCACTACTCTGAACCAATATGAATACCGTCATCCGTTTACTTGCTGGTGAACACGGAGCTCCGACTATGGCTAGGAGAAGCCAAATCAATGGAAGGCTCGATAAACTAGTACTCTACAATTACCTACTGTCACACCCTCTGGATGGATGCCATCAAACCACAGCGATTCATAGGGAGAATCTCCAGCTGGTAGGATGCGTAGAACAGCTGGTGGCCACGGAATGCAGAAGTAGATGATCGGTGTAGCCTTCGAGTAACCTTACTCTGTGAACAGTGAAATTGTGTGACACGAGAAGGTCTCACACGACCCCTGGCATTGACTCTGAGATTACTGATTCTGGGTTTGTGGTACATCATGGTTTGGGTAATTCTGTTACATTCAGGACAAGCCATGAACCCAGTGCCTGGATGAAGTAACCAATGTTGACGGAAGTGTGAAAATGATGGATCCGATGAAAGAAATTGGTAGGGTGAAGGACTCTGTCCCTTACCTGAAAGTGACTGCAACGGAGCCAAAGGAATTTATTTTTAATAAGCGCCTCTCTCTTTTTATCCCAATATGTAAAGAAAGTTTTTCACTTTTTTTAATCGATTTTTAGGAACGCGGGAAATTTTTACTGTATTAACCAATTTTCACTATGAGGAATTTAAGAAATATCTTGGTATATGTACCTCAATCCCTTCTACCTTATCTGATGAAACCTTCTTGGATTTTTGTATTTTGCTTGTATTGATCTCTCAGTTCTGCACATAGTGTCTTCTTCCAATATCTCTGGTGTCAACTTCTCTCTTGAACTTTCGAGCTTCTCTCATGAGTTTTCTGCTTTTTGTCTCAAAAATAGTTTTAAGATTGCTCTACCCGATAAGGTGAAAACCAGATTTGTGCATTTTGTCTCTTCTATTTTTGATTTCAGTTCTGTTGGTCTTTTCTCTGACAAAACTTTTAGGAATTTTGTCATTTCTTTTGTCTGGGGAAAGAGTTAATGTCTTCAATGGTGGCTCTTTGAGTGTTAATAAACTCTCCTTCTCATCATCATTCTTCTAAGTTTGTATCAGAAATATCATTGACATATCCCTGGAGTCAGATTAGATTTTCTCCATCTTCCTGCTGTTTATTACCTGCCAATATAGCTGTAATCCTGAAGATATCTTCTCTGATTCAACTCTTCACAAGTTTATAGAAATTTAACTCTCCACTTTGAAAACGAATATAGACAAAGTTGCCTTTGCGTCTACCAATGGTGAACTGTCTTCATTTGATCACGTCCCTTTTTGGATAAATATGCTTCTTTTGCTCAGAGAAACAGGTTTTTCATGTTTGGAACTGATCTGGTGGTTTACAGCTTCCTTGCCTTTTTGCTTTCTAAAAATATCAATCATTCTTTTCCTGATAATAATGAAATTCTTCTTGAATTCATTCAGCATCTTGTGACTAGCTATTCTACTAAAATATATAACGGTAGGAAGATCAATATTAATAAGACGAAACTTCAACAAAAACTATCTATCTTCGCAAAAAAAATTTCAGTTAACCTGGTTTGAAGCTATCTATACCAAATTCTTGCGGTTCACTTGCTTAGATATTGAATGCACTTTAATGGGTCCTTACTCAACTAGTGCTCTACGCTAGTTTTTTGCATCCCATCTCTCTTGTAACAGTACTGCTACAAATCGGTTCAATGGTAAAATTGTTAAGTTATACTATGGAAACTTTCTCTAGGCGTTTGATCAATACTGTTTGAAGAGGCGTCTTCCTTTAATTATTAATCAGTATTGCTTTTCTCGGTTCACTGATTTTGTTCGCAGCAAATTTAATTTTGAACCATATGAACCATCTTTTCGGACCCTACGTTCAGCTGCTTTAATAGCTTTGGATATTAACCTATTAAATTCAATATCCTTAATGTCAAACCGGTCTTTATTAATAGGAAATCGTTCTTGGAAAGAATTGAAACCTTTAAGAAAAAGAATCATTTTTCCACTCCTACTGTTACAAACTTGTTCTCTGCTTTTGTTTCCTTTATGACTTGTCATTTTCCCTTCAGCAATTGTGGATTTTTCTCGACTTCCTCCTTTACTTCTTTTTTCAAACATGTAACCATTGATGTTATCTTTAATACTGATTTGGACTCAGGTCATGAACAAACTCTAATTAAGTCTCCTAAACTTAAATTCACTGACAAGAAATCCTTCTTTAAATTTTGTAACTCTCTTATAAAATCTGAAGGCTTCTTCATCCGATCGAACATGGAATTTTCCCGAGTTTTTCGAGTTGCTTCAGCTGATTGTAACAGACCTCTTTCTGAAGAAAACGACAAATCCTTCTTAAAGAAATTCTCAATTTATTCCTCTGTTTCTAAATCGGCTGGTCGTCAAATAAACAGAACTAAAGCTCTGGGTAAACTACGGGAATCTGCTGTTTGTGGTGAAACAATCATTGATGATTCTGTTGTTGAACTTTTCCGCACTTTTGTTGCTGAAGGTCCTCAACGATCAATCTACTCATCCCAGGTCCTCTCTGAATTCTTTACCTCCTTAAAACCTTGCTCTCTTACTCAACAATTCACTGATGTATATACAAACTTCTTTAGAGACCATAACCATGTTGTGCCTGATAATCATTTTATCTCTCTGAATTTTAAACAATTCATGGAAATGGTTCCATCTGCCGACTACTTTGATTTTACAAACATTCAACAGTTTCACACTCTTTCTTCTCCTATTGAAGTGGTGTCTGGTAAACGAGCTATTTTCCTTAATCATCCTGCTGTTCTTGTTGGCTTTCATAAATGGTGAGGCGACTTTACAGCGCGACTTTACCGCGGATTTTTTCAGAAAAAAATATTAAAAATTTATAATACTGATATTAAATAATTAAATAAATTCAATTTTCTTAAAATTTTTTATTAAGATATTTTTTTGCCATTATTACCGAATAATACTTTATTAAAATATAATATTTATAATAAAATTTTCCATTTACGTTAATATACCTTTAAAATATACCTTATAATATTATAAATTTCTTATAATATTTTCTCTCACACTTTTTTTCAGCATGAATATTCAATTCTTTACTTCAATATCTGGAAATCCGATTGTTGCGTATGCAGGTTATTCTTTTCGCTTTGATTATGATTTAAAATCCCTAGATAAAAAATACTGGCGCTGTGTTGCTTTTGAACAACAGAAATGTAAAGGAAGAATTCGTGCTTCAAAGAACAACGAAGCATCTATTATTTTAGGTCACCCAAACTGTGCATAATCATGCTCCTGAGCCAGGCAAAGTTGTCGCTAGGCACATTGGTCAGGAGGTTGCAACTCATGCATCGCAGACAGTAGAGGCCCCGAGGCAAATTATTCAGAAATCTAGGACTGGTATTCCACTTGACGTTACAATATTTCTTCCAAGTTATCGCTCTAGTCAACTTACAATTCAACGAAAACGAAAACAAGAGAATGCTCCTTGGTCAAATCCAAATCATCTTTCAGAAATAAATGTTCCTGAAAATTTGAGGTTTACAACTAGAAATGAATCTTTCTTGATATACGATTTTGGATATAATGATGCCAACCGGATAATGCTCTTCAGTACAACTGCAAACATAAATCTGATGGCTTCTTGTGAAAATTGGTTTATGGATGGGTCATTCTCTGTCGTCCCTCGATTATTTTATCAAGTTTATACTATACATGCTTTAAAATCAAACAAAGTATTCCCTCTTGTTTATGCATTGATGACCAATAAAACTCAATTAAATTACACTCGTATGTTTGAAGAGCTTTTAAGACAACAACCAAATTTAAATCCACAAACTATTATGATGGATTTTGAAAAAGGAGCAATGAACGCTGTTTCCGCTGCGTTTTGCAATGCTACTGTTAAAGGCTGTTTTTTTCATCTGAACCAATCAATTTGGAAAAAAAAATAAAAGAAATATCAAATCTTCCGGATCTCTATTTAAACAATGATAAAATTAGAACCATTCTGAAATCACTGATGGCCTTAGAGTTTGTTCCTGTGGATGATGTTATCACTGCCTTTTTGGCTTTACTTGATCTTTCTAATGATTATCCAGAACTGGATGATGTCTTTGCATATTTTGAGGATACATATATTGGCCGTGCTCGTGGAGAACGAAGATTACGTCCTCGATATTCAATTCAGTGTTGGAATGCATATGACCGCGTTATTTCTCATCTACCATGCACAATGTAATAGAAGGTTGGCATCGTGTGTTTCAAAATTCTATCGCTTGCAATCACCCAACTGTTTATAGTTTGATAAATCAATTTCGTACTGAACAATATTTTGTTGAACTAATTTTGCAGCGCATGAGAGCAGGTGAAGAATTCCCACAATTCTCATTGCACATTTATACCAAAGTAAGTGAGAGGATTGAATTATTGTATTGTATTTGTTGAGCAATACAGTAATTTACCAATATTGGATTATCTTAGAGGCGTTGCTCATAATTTAAACTTTTTGGATTAAAGTATATATTTACTATTCCATTATTTTAATATATCAGTTTAATGTTTTTTAATTTTTCTTCTATTTACACATCACATTTTTTGGTGTGTTATTCATTTGTTCTAAAATGTTATTTGAATTTTTTAAATTAAGAATTTACTAATTTTTTGTATGTTGTTTGTCTATTTTTTATTGAAAAAGAATAATTAAATATCATGTCGATCTGAAATTTTCTATCCATTTATGTTTTAAAATTAAAACCTTTGTATGATTCATTGTTTTATCATTACATAATTAAAATTTTTATTCATATATAGATGACATTGTTCATTTATTGACATTTTTGTTGTAAATTTTCCGCGGTAAAGTCGACCGCTGTAAAGTCACCCGCAGTAAAGTCGTCCACGATAAAGTCGCCCGCTGTAAAGTTGCCCGCGGTAAAGTCGCCCACAGTAAACCTCTCCGCGATGCAATTAAAGATAAATACCGTGATCACACAATTTTGCTTTACATATTTGTTGTAGGTGCTCTTGGCACATGGATCCCTGCAAATAGCAAACAAGTATATGACGTTTTCCTATCAGGCAGAGAAAGGATCATTGCGATTGCCTCTGTCCAATCACACATCCGATGGCCTGTAAGAATGTGAAAAACCTTCTGTGATGAACGTGATGCCCACGACTTGTCGGAATTTCGTGATCCTAAACACAATCCTAGAGATACTCTTCTACTCCTGGAAGGGACTGTGTTAGACGAGGAAGATTCTGTAGACGAATTGTGATTTCATGCTTGAACTTCACGGCACACTTCTATCTGTGTTCGATGTGCTTGAACAAACTGAAGTATTGAGCTCACATGCAGTGGGCACCGACTGGTGAACCGTACCGCTGCAGAGAAAAAACTGCCAACAAACATTCAAATAAAGTTCCGTCAGGGCAATTGTAAAATTTTATTAATAATAAATATTTGTGATTTTATTGCATTAAATATTAAATTTGAATAAAAAGTGCTTGTTTAAATAATCATAAAATTGTAGTTTCCAAATATATGTTTATTATTGAATATTAATTTTTAATTCGAATATATATATCAGTATCTAAAATATATAAAATCCAGAATATGTTCAGTAATAAATCGAAAACTCCTTTGAGTTATTCTCTGATCTTGTGTATATATTTGAGTGTAATGGGTGCAACGCAAAATACACTGGAGAGACAGTCCGTCATCTCTGTAAAAGGTTTGTGAGCATGGACATCTAAGTGGTAGTAGTAATATTGCTGAACATAAAAAAACATTGTAGATTGTCTGTTGAAATAAATAATTTTATGCAGTAATTTTAAACATTATTCGGAAAGAGTCTCATCTGATCATTAATAATTTAAGCCGTTAATCAGCAATTATTGTCCAATCAAGTGACTCATCAATTTTGTTGAAAGTTTTTGCATGAAACAGTAATTACATATTTGAATGCGCAATCGCCATTTTAACGTATATATGCTTAACAGATAGAATCAGAATCGGCTGATGATGACAAATATTCCGTCAAAATGTATTCCGTTAATAAAAAAATCATTTTAAAATGGTGTCTTTTTATTTTTAAAAAAACAATTGCCATTATTTTTTAAATTTATCAGTTAATATTAATTTGTTTAAGTTTTCAAAAAGATTGTAAATAATTCATACAGTAATCCCTCACTTATCGCTATTAATGAGTTCCAGGACCACCCGCGAAAAGTGAAAATCCGCGAAGTAGGGGCACTATATTTATTTTAATCATATATTTTATTTTAATTTATATATTTTTATACATTACAATCACAATAAAAAATCACAAAAAAACAGTACGAATACAAAACTTAACTTCTCCTTATGCGACTAATAAACATTGTTATGGGGAGTTGTTTGTATTGCTTCTTTGCCTGAATTAGCAGTGTTTTGTAGGCTGACATGCAGCTGACAATATAATTTTTAAACTGTAATGTACGAATCGTATTCGTATCCCAATCTTCAGCTAGTTTCTGAAGTTCTTGAACCTTTCTCTGCAAGGTTGCAAGACGTTCAAGCGTTAGGCAAACCCCGTCTTCTTCCGCACCCCTTTGTTTTTCTTCCTCCTCATCTTCACTTACAGATTTAGCCACTCCACTAGTTCTTCGTCCGTCAATGCTTGACTGTGAATGTTAAGCACATCATTAACATCTTTGGTAGTCATATCATTAAAATCCTCTTCATCCAGTATTTTGGCAAGGGTCACAGCTTTATCGATTGCAGATAGTTGAATTTCATCAGGATATAATCCTTTATAATCGTGAAAAATTATGGCTACAATTTTTTCCAGCACGCATTCAAAGTCTCGGTTTTCAAATCATTTATGGCATTCTGAATATTTTTCAAACATGATACAATGGTGTAGTCACGCCAGTACACTTTTAGAGAGAATTATTTATACATGTCCATTTTTTCAAAAAGGCTTTTTAAATAATATCTCCTGTAAAGCGCCTTAAAAGCACGAATAACGCCTTGATCCATCGGTTGAATCAATGAAGTAGTCTTTAGCTGCAAGATTTCTACCCGGACCCCATTATATGTTTGCAGCATGACCTCCAGCATTGTACATCAACAGAAGAAATTTAAAATTGAAACCTTTCTCTGCAAGCTAAACTCTAACGTCAGGAATAAAGCCCTGATGCAACCAGTCCTTCGTGTCAGTTTTTGTGATCCACACCTTAGGATTATGCATCCAATGTACAGGCATCACTTTCTTATTTTTGTTCTTTAAGGCTCTAGGATTATGAGACTTATAAATAAGCCATAATTTTATCATAAATGCTGCAGAATTTCCGCACATGATCAAAGTTTTTTTGAGCCTTATAACCACGAACTCTAGCTTCATCCTTAATTATAAAAGTATGAGATGGCATTCTCTTCCAAAACCAGCCTGTTTCATCCATATTAAAAACTTGTTCTGGAAGATAGTTTCCTTCTTTTATTATCTTCTTGAACGTGTTGTTCAATTAATACTCGGTTTCGGCATTATCTGGAGAACCAGCCTCTCCACGTAGGCAAATGCTTTGAACTCAATAGCTATTCCGAAATTTATCAAACCAGCTCTTGCTGGCAGTGAACTTATCTGATTTGGTGGGAGAACCAGTCGATGTCGATGGTTGTGTTTCATCGTCACTTTGGTCATTCATTTTTTCTGCTAAACCATCGTAAAGTTGTTTAGCCTTAGTCCTTATGGTGTTCGTATCCAAGGGAATAATTTTCTTACGACAATCCTGAATCTATAAGGATAATTCAGCTTCCATTTTTACGATCAACTTATTACGAGGAGCACGCATCCTTTTCACTGTCGTATTGAAAATAATTGTTGCAGTAGATCTGATATTAATCTCTTCCTTCTTAATATAACGAACCGTTGATTCGTTAATCCCTTAACGGCGACATACTTCAGCATACGATTTCCCTTCCTTCAGCAAATGGAGAAGTTCAATTTTATCTTTTATCGTAAGCATTCTTCGCTTACGTTTAGGCTTGCTGCCAGAAATTGTAGAAAATGCGACACTTTCGGCGGCTTCATAGAGGTTGAAATAAATATGCTAGTAAATATGCATATTAATTTTAATAATCGAATTATAAAATTTGAATAGATTAATTATTTTATTATTTATTATACATTTTTTGAAAAAAAGAAGTATTTATTGAAAATCCGTGAAACAGTGATGCCGCGAAAGTGAACAGCAAAGTAGCGAGGTATTATTGTATATTCTATTAGTTGAAATTAGTTATGCTTTGTAACCTGAAGATTTAACTAGAACAAGTAAAATGGGATCGAATTGAACAATATTAACAAAATTTTACAGAAATTAACCAGAATGACGAAAGCAAATAAAAAATTATCACAAAATGCATTTAAATGATGAAAATCAGGAAAAAAATTTTGAATTACTCAATATGAGATAGTTTTTATGAAAAATAACAATAAGATTTCAGATTCCCAAAACCAAATTTTATGCTCATAATTATGTGTCAGTTTTGGACTGTTGCCTCTTTAGAGTTGTTAACAAAAGATGAAATTTATGATAATTTTTCGATTAACACTTTGAACGCGTTAAACATTATTAAACATTAAATCCGGGTAACTATAGTCGATTTACGCGTTCAAAGGGTTAAATAAAAATATATATATTTAACGAAAAGCCATCACTTCTAGTAAATTGAAAATATTATGATTACATTAATAATATTAGTCCAAATTTATTGTTTATTTTAAAAACATGTCTATTTAAAAAAGTACATATGTCGGCGTGACTAAACAAACATGTGAGCTATTGTGCAATGAGTAGACATCTTTGTAAGCGAATATCAGTGTGTCAGTGAGAAAACGTCCGTAACCGAAATATTCGAATTTGAATAAACCAGAGTGAAGTTGCACCTGTCGCAATTTGCCTTGCTCACCCGTCGAAATGTTGAATACCCGATGAGTCCGTGGGTGAGCAAACATAAAACGACGGGAGTGGATCAGATGAAATTCACATGCTTGTGCGCCTTTTCGGGGTCTTGGAGTGTAATGGACAGGAAAACAGTTAGCAAAACATGAATAATACCAGGTGGGGATGGTATTTCGATGATAGAATGCAGGCCACCAAATGGCCTACTCAATGTTCCGAATCCCAATCAGTTCACGTGACAAAGAAAGGTGAGACTCAGTCGTTCCACTTTTTATCAACAAGACTACTTACTATCAACTTGTTGTGGTCCGAATTTCACCAACTCATGTAACACATTACGGACACTACAAGAAGCATATCATCGATAAACACGACAAAGAAGGTTATAAAACGTCAAAAAGAAAGAACGTATAATAAAAACAGAGAAAAAGAGAAAACAAAACAATAGCGTGCAATACATGTATTTAACAAATATAAAACAATGACGAGGTCGTAGATCAAGCCTGAGATCCCAGAGCTGTTCTGATACTTCCCGCGAACCAAAAGAATGTCGAAGACATCAAATGTGGGCTAGAAAAGCAACATAAAGAAAATAGATAAAATTGGATAAAAACCTACCCGATAATGGAAAACCAATAGTCGTCCCTCCACATGTTAGGCATCACTAGACAAACCCGTAGGAGAGGCCCATTGGCTGGTTGTACCGTCTGGAAAAGATTTACAAACCCTGAAAAAGAAAAAGTAATTAAAACAAACAAACTACAAAGTCCGTTACCGGACGATCCAGTCGCGTTTGGGAGTCAACCGACCCTTTCCGAATAGCCTCTCACAAGGCAAGTCCTTGAGTAAAACCGTGAGGTGGTAGCAGCTTCCCGAAGGAAGGTATCAGCCCTGAAAGAGAAAAAAATAATTAATAGCTAGATCAAAAGGGATAAAGTCCCTTACCGGAGTATCCAGTAGAGTCGGGAGGCCAACCGACCACCCTATGATAGAGGATCGCAAGCACAATCCCTGGGTGAAACCCGCAAGGTCCTAACACCTTTCTGAGAGAAGATATTAGCCCTGAAAGATTAAGAAATGCAGAAAATGACGTTAAGAATATATAAAGTTAAAATGACGAGGAATCCATGATTCTGAGGAGGGTGACGAAACCACTACTTCCGCGGCATGTAAACAGTCTTCATAAAGACTAATGACTGTAGGAATGAAATTAATAAATAAAGCTATTC
>MQRK01223756.1:3326-13390 GCA_001938485.1 Girardia tigrina | reverse complement strand
ACATATATACTTATTTATACTTACTGGGAAGGTTAAGATGGACATTTCTGAATCCTTTATATCCGACGCCGTTGTCGAAGGAGCACTGATACCACCCAAAATCAGAATCTTGATATGGTGATAAAATTAATTTTGTATAAGTTGTTTGTTTTCCACTAAATCCACAAGTGGCTCTAATTCTTGAATGTTCCTTTGGCAAAGAAATCTGAATAAATTGAATAAATATATGCCTGAGAATGTATCAATTTACTCTTCCACAACTGTAATTCACTGACATAAATGGCTCCATTTCGGAATACTCCGTTAGGGATATCCTATCTTTTGCTTCAACTCGTTTCCACACAGAAGAGAAATTATTATACGCAGGATTCATTTTTGCCTCACAAAACAAAATAGCAGTATTATTAAAAATTTTGACATCTGTCTTAAATATTCTTGGCGAATCTAGATTAATTAATTTTATATTAAAAATTTTTTCAACTGTCTTACATAAATATATATTATAAAACTAAATAATAATTATTAAAATCTTCATATTGTTTTCATATTATTATAATCGCTATAATGCGTTTTTGTTTTTTTCCATTCTTTTTATTAACTTACTTTCTATATATATATATATATCAATGGATATATCAATATATATATTATATCAATGGAATTTAGAAACATATTTTTGAAGGTCTTTTACTCAATCGATTTTCTTCAAACTTTGCAAACTCACTCATTCTCGATGACGATAAATTATTATGTAAAAATTTGATCGAAAAAACTTTTTAAGATCCCAAAATGGGTAAAAACGGAAAATTCGGAGTTCCTGAAAAATATTAATTGCAAGATATCTATTTATAAATTATAAGTAGTTTATATTAATTTTTTGTGTTTTTTTTTAATTTAAATTTTTTTAAATTTTAAATTTTTAAATTTTAAAAACTTTGTTGGAAAAGTAGAGTTTTGTCAGCATAAAGAATGGATATAAAAATTTTAATTTTTTGATTTACTAGTTTAATTTTGTATTTATATTTTATAATGCGTTCTGATCTTGCATAAAAAAACCACTTTTGGTTGATGGAAGATTTTCTAGAAAATATGGAATAGAATAAAGTAAATGAATACAGAAAATTACTCAAGTATAATTAGTGTGAGGAACATTTACCATTGCGTATGGATGTGGTGTGTTTATTTGAGAGTGCCGAAATTGGATATGTGAAAATTAATGATTTATTGTATTTGCGATACATGATCAATGGAACAGAATTTACATTTTTTAAATTAATGAAAATTCAATAATCTGTTAAAATTTAAATTTAAAAACTAATAATATAGGGTAATTTCTAATATAAGTAATGTTTTTCAAAAATTAAAACAAACACGTTTTATGTTTTAATAAGAGACATTTTAGAGGTTTTTTATAATTTAATGAAACATTTTAAAGTTAAAATAATAATAAATATCTGAAAATTTGTTGGAATAATTATTATTAAAAATTCAGTAACAAAAATAATTGGTAAAAAATAAATAAATGGTAAAATAACTTCCGAGAGTTGTAATGACTCTAAAAACAATATTAATAAATGCGTGCATATTAATTGTCTCGGTGCTCTTAACAGTTACTATAAAAGTGTAACTAAAATTCAACAACTCAACCAGCAGATCAGTTAAGATCACATTGAAGGAATTATTGAAGTAATTAGTTTATTCGATTATCTAAAATTTTGTCAGTAAATCTACTCTCAAGGAAAACGAAACGAATAGTCGGTCAAGGGTTAAGATAGTGGTTTCCAACCATTTTGTACCGCCGCCACCCTTTAAAAAACAAATTGCTGATTCATTTTTGTGACACCTATTCGATTTTTTTGGTCTGTATTCGAAAATGATATTTTGGAAACAGCTGCATGCCCCCTTGCGCGCCCCACAGGATGGAATCCACTGGGTTAAGACAATTTATTCGAAGGATATTTCAAAAGAAAGTATATATAGTTAAAAAAGCAGATGGCTGGAATAGGATTTTTTCTTTCTTTGGTGCTCGTATATTCGTGATTTAATTCAGTTTTCTCAGTTAATATGGTAGGCGATTCGATAAATAATTTTCTATTAGCTTTATAACTAACGATCATTAAATTTTTTATTGATTTTTTATCCCATAGGAATTTTGACTTTTTAAATTGTCTGAAGTAAAAGGCATTTTAACTTCTTTTCATCCTTTAAAATTATGTCAAATTATAATTATTTTGAGCCAAAAAATCTCAAGACTAAGAAGTAGAAGCAGTAAAGCAAACAAATCGAAAGGCAAAAAAATACATCGTCAAACTATTAAAATATAAAGAAAATATAAAAAATACCCATGTCACCGTGTTCATAATCTGTCGTACAGATTCTGTACATTCTAGCAAGAAACCACAGAAAAAATATAAAAACCCTACATATCAATATTTAATTTAAATTAGTATAATTTTTATTTTTTTGTGTTTTTTTATTAATTTTATTCTTTTCATTTTACTGTAAATAATTAAAAATAATATCCTTCATTAAGTGCAAAAAAATAAAAAAAAGACATTTATCGTATTAATTTAGGCGGGAAATTCTTTCTTTAATTACAATTTCTATTTCTTTTGATATTTGATTATAACGTAAAATAAAATAATCAAATTAAATAAATTGCATTTTATTTAAATTAAAAATTAATCAACTTGAATTCTTTAAATCGAAAATTGTCTTTCTATTTAATATTTCACTAAATCTGTTAACATGATCTAATTGTTTTGATTAATTTTCATTAGAATATGTTTTTGTTTTCATTTATTTTATTACCCAGACATTTTTATAAGGACTACAAGACATTTATTACTGCTATAATTAGACATAAATTACATGTTATAAAATATTAATAATAAGTCATTTATATAAATTTACAATAGATTATAAGAAAACAAATGTTACATACATATAAAAACTTAAATAATTGATAAAGAATGAAAAACATTTTTATGTTAATAATAGGTTTTTAAATTATTTTATGAATTTACATTCTTACATATTTACAAATTTAAACATAGAACAGTTTATCTTGATCATTTGAAAATGACATATTTTAATTAAATGAAAAGTTTTATAATTTTTATAGTGTCGAACTTTTAAAATTATAAACCTTGAAAGAAATTGTAATTTAAACATTTTAAATCGCAATGGTACAATTTTAATAAAACTCCTTTAGTCTGACGTAGTCACTCTCCACGCGTCTGCACGTCGTTATTCGATATTGATCACGTGATTTAGGAAACGCATACTACCAAGTAGAATTGGACGAGGAATCACAAGAATCAACTTAAATAATACCCGTATCAAGAAGAATATATTATTGGTTCCGATTCTCATAATCTCTTATAAATGACAAAAAAATTAAACATTTTTTATAAGGAATTTAAAAAATAATGGCAGTTGATATTCATTATTAAAAAGTGAACGCCATTTTTCACAATTTATTTTCGTAATTAATTTCGGGGGATTACCCGCCATCTTCAGACTAAATTAACACTTGCATTTTGCAGCTTATATATGAGAAAGGTGATTATGCAATCAATCATGTAATAAATTTGAAAATGTTTAACAGAGAAGTTGAGTGTGAAGCTTGGATATTAATTTTTGGATCCATGGATCTTACTCACGTTACTCTCTCCCAGTAATTTTTAAATCGATTACACAGAATTTTAAAATCATTTTCTCCGATTTTCTTTTTACATTTTAAATTATGTTCGGCAATATTGCTCCCATTATCCAACCGACTATGCTCTTTGATTCGTTTGCAGAGATGACGAGATGTCTCTCCAATGTATGTGGCGTTACACCCATTACATGTATAAACTCATAGAGCCTTTATTACGTGATTGATTGCATAATCACCTTTCTCATATATAATCTGCAAAAAGCCAGTGTTAATTTAGTCTGATGATGGCGGGTAATGCGCCGAAATTAATTACGAAAATTTTTTATAAATTATTTTAAAATAAAATTTAAAAAAATATAAAGTAATCGTACAATCTTAAGTAGAATGTGTTTTATTTGAAGAGAGAGTTCGGTTTATGTAAAAATAACTACATCACAGTATAGTTATGCTTTTTTCTAATTTTATATGTTTTGTTTAAATCAGAATCACCCCCCTAGAATCATAGTCTAGATCTGCCCCTGATCACGTTATATCATTTGCGATGAACCTGATCAGATCGAATCCACCGAAGCCTCATTTGTGGAAACGTTACGCAAGCAACTCAGTCGCACGTATTGAGTGGATCATCGAGTCGCGAACCGATGAGTTGACCGAGCCGACTGTTATCCAATTAGGGGATTATCGCCGCACGTTTGGCGACCGGTCCGAGAACCGATATCTGAGCGTATGCCGACTGGTGGCGACTGGGTTGAACTGGTGCATGTAAAAAACGTTTGGAAAAAACCTTTGACCGGTGATTCTTTGCACAATCAAGAGGTCCTGATTGCTGCAACTTTGCTCGGCAGTCAGTACCTCAATGTTTTATTTTAATACTAAAAATAGATCAACATAATATGTGTAGTGAAAATCAGATAACAAAATATTTCTTTATTATCTTAGATAATGGTTAATGTAAGGGTTTATTATCAACTTTAACTAGTAATGTGATGTTTATGCTGCATGTTCTTAAAGAGTACTAATAAAATTAATATTAATACATTTTATAAGTAATTAAATATTTTATTAAATGATGATGGATAAAAGGGATAATATAATTATATTAGTGTGTATTAATTAAGTAGAATAATATATTAATTTTGTTTTAATTTTTCGTTTTTTTAGAATAGTTATAAAAATTCAAATAAATCATATTACAAATTAAAAGATAAAAATAAAAAAAGAAAATTATTATTCAGGAAAAATGTTTTTCATACTATTAATTTGCTAATAATTTTCACATTTTATGGATTGTATATTTGATAAAAAATAATAAAATAAAAATAATAAACTACCAATATTTTTTTCATTTTTTCATTTTTCTATTTTTATTTGTTTTATTTATTAAAAAAATATATTAGACATAAATAATATTTATAAAAGATTTTATTGAAAAAAGCTAAATTTAATTAATTTTTTTTAAAAACTGTCTTCCGGTAAAGTCAGTTACTAATAAAATAATATTTCGAAAATTATTTTGTTTGTTTGAAGTAACCTGCAAATGATTTCATTTGAAATTTTAATTATTTTTTTTTCCTCTTGAAGTTAAATTAAAAAAAGATAAAATTAATTAAAAAGCATTTTCATTTTATGTTTCTCTTTAAAATAGATATTTCTATAAATTTTAATTATTCAAAAAAATTGTCATAAATAAAACCAACCACAGCATCCATTTAATTTTTATTTTTGAAAAAAATAATTTTATACAATTTTAATTTGAAAAACGTAATTGTTAGACTGCTTAATAATGTGTTTAAATTAAATATATTAAAACATAAAATATTTCTTAAAAAAATCCGTCTGAATTTTCTTTAAAAAACCTCTGAATTTCAATGAATTATTTCTGTTCTGTGATTACAGACATTTTTATTCAGAAGATTTTAAATAATTTCTATTATTCTATGTTTATTGAATAATTTTAGCAATACTTTCATGAATTTTTTACGATAATATATAAAAAGCATTTGCCTTTTGCTTGCCTTTCATTTCAAGAAATGCCTCGATTGATCCAGAGTTTTACCTTTAGTCAAACGGAGTCAGGAAGGAAAGACAGAACAATTGTGACGATTTGGAAAATGAGAATCATAAGGATTCGCCAAATCTGGAAATGATTCACGGAGAAGTCACGTTGGCAACATCTCAAACAATGGAGTTAAATAATTGTTAAACAACCTGGTGCTTTAAAGAATTAAAGAAGATGCAGCGGAATTTATAACGATCCATGCATCCGATGACTAGAAAGTACATTATCTCCGAAGGTACAATGTAATACATAATCAAAATTGGTCAGATACATAACATCTTGGTACGTATCATTTCTCCTCCGGTCGTTTCTCGTTCGATCGTTTCTACTCCGTTCGTTTCTCTTCCGATTGTTATATTCAATGACGAAATCTTTATATAAAATGAAACAAAATATGAATTTAGAAATACAAAATTTTAATACAGTGACAAAAAATTAATATTCAATGGCAAAATTTGAACAGTTTCAAGTTTTATTTGGTAAAATAAAATAATTTAAGTTTTTTTACTCATTTAAATGAGAGGTATTAAATTATATAAAAGTGTTTTTTAGATGAGAAATGTTGGAGGACAAACAATCGGAAGAGAAACGATCGGAGGATAAACGCCGGAGGAGAAACAAGTTGACCTCTTCACCTATTGCATCAGGAAACAACCCTGGACAAAAGAACTCCATTGCAAAATGTTGAACTTGTGGTTGAAAAAACAATTTCAATCATAAAGATGAAAGATTATTTAACGAGCTATTATAGATTTTTATTTTATGAATTAATGTGCAAATAAAACTTTATTGGGTTACTATTTCTAATAATATGAAACGTACTGTATATTTGTATAATAAAATGTCCGTAAAGTAATTTGAAATTTTAGTTTAACAAAAGTACTTTTACTGTAATTTTCACAAAATGTTAAATATAATATTGGATTAGAGCTGGAAGTTTCACTAAAAAAAGGTATAATATCTACTGAAATTATATTGGAAAAAAATAAATAAATAATATATATATATATATATATATTGAATTAATAATTAATAACTATATAATTTAGCAGATTGTTTTATCTAGTTTAATTAATTTGTTTTTTAATATAATTTCCTTAAAGATTGTTGTCCCAAGAAAATCGACAATTTCCATTCACATTTTATATAAACACATGTCAAATATTTTTTTGTTGCACTGATTTCCCATAAAGTTAGGAATGGTTTTAAAAAAACCAAATTAATTAAAAAAAATTTTTGATTAAAATTAATAAAAATAATTTTTTTGAAATTCATTTTCATATTTTATTTATTGAACATTTATTTACAAAGGTTTAGTTAGAGTGACGGAGGTTCTTCTTCAGTTTTTGTTATGTCATAAAGAGGTCCAAAATATTTATAATATGTGATACTTATTACTCAAAGAAATGTCTTCTAAATATTTTAGACTTTTCATCCTTGTTCATTCAAAACTCTATTTTATACGATAGAAATCCTAGTGTTTCTTTTTATTATTTATATTGTTGGGAAGATACTTTTGATATCTAAGCTAATTTATTCTTTTATGAAAAAATAAATATCTAAAACCGTGCATAGGTTGCTGAGAAATACTTTAAATGTATATTTTGTTTACATGGTCCAGATCACTTGGACCCGCCACCTCAACGCAACCAATGTCGACGCTTGTCCGAATTTCAATCGGATAAAATAATACTTAAAATTTTTCCACAAAAATATTCAATTGACAGAAATTGATAAATCGAATAAAAATCTTTTACAAAAAGACAGGTTAAAATATTTTTTGACAAAATTGATTATTATTAATGATAAAATCATTTAATTTATTTAATTTTAAGTCTTTCTGTCTTCTTTCATAATATTTTTGATATACGTTTGTGAGGAATATTTTAATTTGTTTGAATGTGTAAATGTATTGATGCGGTATGTTGATTTAAGTATGTTGAATTTAGAATGGTGATTCTCCCACCCAGATGGAAATTGGTATTTTTTATATTTACAGTGATCGACTATTCGAACATAATTAAAATAATCATTAAAATAATCATATTTTTAATTTAACAATTAAAATTAAGTCTAATATTTTTTGATAAAATTTAAATTAAATGTATGGTAAAATTTATTAATTTTAATTAATAATAATTAATATATTTAAAAAAAATGACTTAGAAAAATTGTTCGAATAATTATGATTAAAAAGAGAAATAAAAAAACAATTAGAAGGATGACAAACGATGAAAGACCTTCTGAGAGTCATAATGACTCTAAATGTGATTGTAATAAACATTCAAACGCGACTTGTCTAAATGTTCTTAATAAACTCCTGGTTAAAATATCTGTATTTACTATATTCGTAGCTTCTAAAGTACTAAAGGAATTTTCATTTTGAATAAGGTCCAACTATTTTTCTTGACTTCGGAAGATGAAAATCAAGGATATGGTCAAATTCGCATCTTTAATTCGTTTCTGATCCTGATGTCTTGAAAACAAAAATCAAATATTAATTTTTTTTTGATATGCCAAGCAAAAGTAAATGACATAAGGAAAGCCAGTGTCGTACCGGAAGCAAAGGCATTTCAAGTCAGTCATCCAAGCATTGGACCACGCTCACTTTGAAGCACTCTGGTCGAATTGTAGAAAAGACCTTTGTCCACTGATAAGATCGATTGTTGTGGTTTCAATTATTGTAAAAATAATTAAAATTCTTAGGATAGAATTTTTAAATTTACCCAACCGAAGCCTGAAAAACCCCATCCGAATTTAAAAACTGTACATATCGAGCGTTTCTGAAAAACTGAGTAACAAACTAAATAAAACAATATGTACATTAAAAATTTGGATTAATGTTCTTTTTGAATCTTAAATAGATTTCAATTCTCTGTATGAATTCTTGAAAATAATAAATTCATTCCATAAATTCATTTCATAAAATAATTTAGAAACTGTAATTCATAACAATATTTTTGTTTTGAGATCGACATAGAAATCTCTTGGGTATCATTCCTCATTTTCCATGCTATTGAAGATTAGCGATGTATCAACAAGAACTTTAATCAAATCAGATTTATTTTACTTTGAAGGTCTTCAAACTGCATCTTCTCTTTTTAATAAAAATTCCATTCTTTAGTTGTTAGGTTTTTTACCTTTCTGGTTTTTATTAATAAAATAAAAATTTTTAGGAATTGGTTTTTAAGATGCTGAAATTCCGAAGACTTGAGAGCAGTGTATGAGTTTGAACAGATTAATTTTAGAGCTTGTTTATTGTCCTTTGTTTATTTAACTCTCATATTCTACCAGAGGAACTAGTGATATGATATAGGAAGCTCTTAGTTTTCTTGAAACTTTAGCTGAAAAAATATGTTTAAAAAGAGATTTTTACTTGAGAAGTCGAGTTATAAGTTGTAAAAATAATTTTAAAAAACATTCCTTTTGTTTATCGGAGATATTATATTTCATTTTTATTTAAGATGCTAAACACAGACATTACTGTATTTACCTTCAAAATAAAGTAACTTCAAAACAAATTTTTTAAACTTTTACAATTGCTTATTTTTATATGCAATAATGTAAATCTTAAAACAATGTCTTTCTTTTATACTCCTTGATCCATATTTGTAAAGCTTCTATAAGTTCTTCTATAAGAAATAAAACTGTATTACTTGTCAGAAAAACGGATCTCAGATATAAATAATGTTCCAAACGAAAATCCTCTTTTCATACAATAAATACTATAATTGAAATATAAATATAATGTAGTTGGTTATATGATAAATATATTAATCGTAAAAACAATTCAAAAGAAGGATTTTAAAAGATATCAACAATAGATCACAAAAAGGAAAGTGATGTCTGATGAGGAAGTAATCATAAAAAGTTACCTTCTCTCCGATATCGATTGAGTATGTACGTTTTAATTAGGTGAAATTTAGAGATAGGAAAATGCTTACTTGAGATAGTAAATTGAGTAATATTTGCAACATATTTAACGACAAATATAATGTTAAATAACGATAAATAAATAATATAAATAATATAATATAAATAATATAAATTAATAATATAATATAATATATAATAACGACAATACAATTCTGATGGTGCCTGGAAAGACGCTTGGAAGCCGACTAAATCGATCAAAACCCTTACAAGTCATTAAATGGTTAAATTACCACTGATTTCGAATAATGACGATTTGGATGATTCCTACAAGAAATTTCGTAAAACTTTTTTTATGAAAATACTAATAAAATACTAATTTATTTGATAAATGACAATTTCTAACACTTTTTACTAATTATTTTGCTTAAAAATCAATTTAGTATAAATTACAAATTTTCGGTGTGA